>VZRV01007336.1:31828-180487 GCA_013398115.1 Falcunculus frontatus | reverse complement strand
GTCACCCCGCTCCCCCTCAGCCCTGTCCGCCCGTGTCACCCCGCTCCCCCCTCAGCCCTGTCCGCCCGTGTCACCCCGCTCCCCCTCAGCCCTGTCCGCCCGTGTCACCCCGCTCCCCCTCAGCCCTGTCCGCCCCGGTCACCCCGCTCCCCCTCAGCCCTCAGCGGTTTTCCCGCCCTGCCCTCGCGCCGCGCGGGCGGCGGTAACGGCCGCCGGGGGCAGCGGCGGGGCCGCCATGTCGGAAAAAATTCCCACGAACCAAGCTGTTTGCTTTAATAATTCTGTATTTGAAATTTATGTCACCTTTTCTTCAAACTGTAAAAGTTGTAGAGCCCTTCCTAGCTGAGAATTCCCTGTACAGTTTCCCTGTACTGTATTCAGTAAAATGGAAGAGAGCACGGCTTTTCAGATGGATACAGGCAGGCCTCAAACAGTGACACGGAAACAAAAAGCAAGATCTTCTTGTGGATAAACATCCACACACGGTGCCAGATGTAATAGTTAACCCCCAAAGTGAAAATAAACAGATTAATGTACTTGGGGGAGGGGGAGGGCGGGAAGCCCTCTCCACCCCTTCTCACCCCAACAAACAGAAAACCCAAAACCAAAACTCAAAACAACCCCCCCAAAAAACCCCAAAGCAAACCAACCAACAACCCCTTTTGAAGAAAGAAAGAAAGAAAGAGAGAAAGAAAGAAAGAAAGAGAGAAAGAAAGAAAGAAAGAGAGAAAGAAAGAAAGAAAGAGAGAAAGAAAGAAAGAAAGAGAGAAAGAAAGAAAGAAAGAGAGAAAGAAAGAAAGAAAGAGAGAAAGAAAGAAAGAAAGAGAGAAAGAAAGAAAGAAAGAGAGAAAGAAAGAAAGAAAGAGAGAAAGAAAGAAAGAAAGAGAGAAAGAAAGAAAGAAAGAGAGAAAGAAAGAAAGAAAGAGAGAAAGAAAGAAAGAAAGAGAGAAAGAAAGAAAGAAAGACAGAAAGAAAGAAAGAAACCCAGTAAGTTTGAAATTGTTAAAAAGTCTCACAGTAAAAAAGTAAGAACAAAGTCTGAATCAGTAAAATTCTTCCATTTTAAATGCTTGTGATGCTGATATTCAAGCAGGGCATCTTTGTAGGCTGTGGCTCACCTTTACAGTAAATTGCCCAAAATGTGTCATTTTAGAAGTCCAGCATAAGGAAAAAGAAAAGTTGCCAAAAAATCCTGACTGGAAGTCAAAAGAGAAGCAATGTAGAGAAATGTGCCGTGCCATGCCACCAACATCTGGGTCAAATATTAATAAATATGCTATTTAAGAAGGCAAACGAAATGACTTTGTCCTCAAAACTGGTTTGAGGAAATCTAGTAATGTTGTAAAGAAAAATAATGGAAAGTATGCTGAACCACTTTTTTCAACATCATATGCTGCAGGCTCCAAGGATCTAAAATCATGGGTTCTCCCATGATAAGGAAAACTTCAAGCAGAAAGTGGAGCAGGAAAAAGAGCATGACAGCCAGCCAAATATATCACTCCACGAGTCTATAATGGCTCCATCAGCTACTGCAGAACAACAGGTACCTCAAACCAGGAAAGCATTTAAACAAAACTCATCTATAACTGACTTGCCAGATTTCACATGGGCAAAAGGAAATCTCCCTCTAAGAATATTTTCCTTTTGATTGCATGAAATGTGAGAATTAGAAAGATAATTGATATCAGAATGTAGAATAAACAAACTTTGAAAATAAAATGTAATAGATAAACTCAGCATTGATGCTTTTGACACGTACGTCATGTAAATTTTGACAAAACAGAGGAAAACCTCTGCATCCTGCCAGTAATCCATTCTCCTCCATTGCAGATGGATTTTATGAGAGGACAAGTCAATTCCATTAATCTGGGTGTGAAGGTAAATCCAGTAGTAATGGTGTATTCTATAATTATATGTAAAAATAAAACCACCACTTAATTGCAGCTAACTTCATATGGGCTTTTTGGGGCATTTTTCCAGATGTTTCTGGGACTTCTGGATAAGAAACAAACATATACATAACTAATTTATAGAGCAGAACTAGTTGTTTTCCTCTGGGAATTATGGCGGTTTCCACAGGCACCTGTTTAAACCTAATATTCTTTCCTTCGTCCTATCTCAAGTTTCTGGATAGATTTAATTACATTAAATACCAAATGTTATTCTGCTACCAGGTTATTAGTAGATCAATTTTCAGTGCTTTCTTTTTTTATAACCTCAAGTCTTTGCTTGTCTGCTACATCCGATTGTTTCATTTCATAGTATGGTTCTTATTCATAGTCCTTTGAGGTCTTTTCTGTAATGTGTACTATTTCTGAATTTTAGTAGTTTTTTCTCATTCATCCAGGAAACGGATGGCCATCATCAGGACAGGTCATTACTGCTAGCTTAATTGTTTCAGAGGTTTATTAGACAAGCTAATATACTTTAGTAAAGCTACTTAATAACATTAAAGGCAGGGTATGTAAGTCACCTACTTTGGTACCTGTCTCTTGTCAAGAGAGGTTCAGAATAATGGTTTCCAAATGCTTTCCCATATTTTTCCCATCCTCTAGGTTAAAAATTACTTTGATAGCACTGGAAGAGAAGGAGAGAGGTAGGGAAAAGAGAGAGGTAGGATAAAGCTCTGTAATTAAAAAAAAAATTATTTCTGTTCATCAAGTGGAAGAAACTGTTCCCTCTTCAATGGATATTTGTTGCATTTAGACTCTTTAAAGTGAGGAATTCATGTATCACATCAAGTTGATTCTGAGTAGATCACATTTTTTCCTGTGTTCAGCTATTCAGTCATTCACAAAATGCTGTGGTATCAGACCAAGACAGTGAGACACTCAACAGCATTGAGCATATATTCAGGATAATGTTAATTAATGTGAGTTTTCTATTATACAGGTATTTCTTTATTTTACATAGTGCTAAATGCTAGCATAAAGGTGGCTGCAAAAAACCCACTTGTGTTGTTTTCACAAGTATTTCAAAAGTAACCAGGCTACAGATTTCTGTTTCAGTGGCCATGGGATTTTGCAAATGTGGAAGTTTTGTAAGTCCCTTTGAAAATGCATCACATGGAGCCTAAATGTAAGATACTTGGAAATTTCAAGCCCAAGTTTAGTTCTAGTTCACATGCTGATAACACATATCATTGGTACGAGCAAGAGTAAACAAGTGCTCTGAAAAAACCACAACCCAACAAAAAACTATTGTGCTTAAAACTGTCAGCTTGGAATAGAAAGTCCCTGCAACTTGAATGCAAATCACGAATCTCAGATTTTGAAAATTAACTGTATACAAAACCTTTAGATTTTCAGAACAATTGTTTCCAAGATCATCTTTTCAGTGACAGGTAGTTGAAACCTTAATAATATGATTACACATCTTCTTTCCTAACTAATATTTATTTTGCATTATTCCTTAATAGAAAGCATCACAGGTAATGAGCAAAATTATATCAAACCTTTCAGCAAATATAATCCAGGGAGTATTTTCAAGTATTTCTGGTTATTTTAAGAAGTCACAGTGCCTCTTAATTGCTTTTGTTTGAAGAGACACAGTTGTTGACAAGCAGTAGTTCTAAGAGTAAACACTTGTGAGCTTTTTAACTTAAAAAAACTGTATTTCATTTTCTTCTTAATGTCAGTACAGAAATTGGAACAGTGTTTAGAAATAAGTTTTAATTTTTTTTTTTCACAGAAAGAGAGGACAGCAAAGTAACTCCACTGGAACACATGGTGGTTTGAGTAACTTTGTACTGACTTTCTTATTAGTATCCAAGTTCATTTTTATAGAATCCACAGCACTTGTTGCAAGAGAAGCTTGAAAATACTAGCAGTTAAGCTGCCTGAAATTTTCTACAGGTTTCAATAGCAGTAATATTTATTCAGAGGTCTGTAATTAAAATATGTAGAACTTCATCTGTGTTCTCACTTACTTGACTTGGTTTTTACATGTACTGTTAGTCAAAAGTTACTCGTAGATGCTATCTAATGTATTTGACTTGCAAACAGCCCAAATCTGTAATGGTTACGAATTAAGAACATGGGGTTCAAATGAAAATAGTATCTTCTCCAAGAGTACACAAGTTATTAATATTTTTTAACGAGAATAATTTTCTAGCTTAGACAACTATTTTCTTACCTAATGATTGACATAGATATGAATTTTTTTCCTGCAGTAACAAGAAGCTGTTAGTATGGCTGGACTATGGTAAAAAAAGAAGTCCAAGAATTACAGATATAAATGGAGGCAGATAGGGTAAGTTTATTGACAGCTTTTTAATCTTAAGTTTCACATGTTAGGTTTAGAAATATAGAGCTCTCTTCACAGCATAATGAGTAGAATCAACTTTTTCGTTAATATTTTTATGTGGTCATTTATAATTTCACGTGTCTCTCAGGCTTGTATTTCAGTCATTCAGTCTTCAAGGCCTTGTAGCAAAGCTGCTGGCAATACAGTGGTATTCTCGAAGTTGGCTACAGGCCTGCTCAGCTTTGGAAGACTTGAAGACTTATGTGGAATGTTCTTTATGTTGAAAATTTAAAATATATCCATTTAATATCTATTTATGCTTTTTTTACCACCATCATGCAGCCATCAGTAAAGTACCAGTGGCTTTGGGACATAACTTTTGCTACAACATGATGAGAATATCCAGGTTTTTAAAAGAAAAAAGCTGCTTTTGTTCAGTTTGAGTTGCATGGTACAGATGAGAACTTACTGAATTGTAGGGAGAAGACAGCTTTTCATCTGACTTAGGACAGATAAATTCACTAGGATCCTAGGGGCTTATTAGGTTCTTACTATGGCTGAATCTATCCATGGGAATTTAACTGTGCCTTGCAAAAGAGGCTTGTTTGCCAGCAGCAGTGCCAGTGAAGCTTAATGCAGGTTGCCTTTTCTTCTAAGAAAACAGTATTAGGTTTTGGTAAATTCTGGTGGTGAACAGGAATACAGTATAAATAAAAATATGTACAGTAACTTTAGATTATTTACCATGACTCTTCAAAATTAACCCGTAGCTGCTAGAACTTGAGACTTACTTTGCATAGTGAGACATCCTCAGGTTAACTGCTAAAATGACACAACAATAAACAGAGATGCAAAAGCCCAGATTTGTACTAAGAATGTGGACAGATGCAAGAACGTGAGTCACACTTCCAAGCAGCTTAAATTCTTTGGGACACATGCAGTATTAAAACTGCATAAAAAATGATGCATAGCTAACTTTTGGCAAATATGACAGCATGTCAAGTGAGAAAAATGTCTTTTGAGAGAGAAACATTTATTTACATAAGCAACTAATTTGTGCAGTTTCACATTTCAACTTGGAAGTGGAGGATTTCTCCTTACTAAAATGATTTGTGTCATATGAAAAGACAAACAGATGTTTAAGTAAGATCACAGACAAACCCCAGGCCTGAATTCAGAAAGGCAAGTGGACTGCAGCAATATGAGCTGATAATACAGTACAGAGTAAGATTACAGCAGGGACTTTCTTTTTAAGAAAGACTTTGAAAGAGAGAGGTAAGCACTCAGCCATTCTTTACACACAGTTTTCCTTACAATCAGAGAGCGAGGCACGCTGCATTTTGTGATGCCAAGAGGAGGTTAATGAATTACAGCCCCTTCATGGCATTTCAAGTATACTTGGTCTTAACTGTATTTTAACCATACAAAAGCAGCAAATACAAATCACATTTTCCTTCTCTGAAACGCTGGAGAGGTATCACTGGTATTTATTTAGAATTCCCAGTCTGTATCATCTTGATTTGTAGCAAGACATCCAAGTTCAGTCCCAACTGCTGTTGAGGGCAGCGCCAAGAACTCTGATCTGTTATTTTGAATAGGAGGTGGTAATAGGGACAGTAGTGAATTCTGTGTTTGTTCCTTTATCTAGAAAGAAAAAAGTTAAAATAAAGCTGCACGTAAAAGTCTCCTTAACTTTGCAACTGACTTCATTAAAAGCATGTGAAATCAGAGCCATGTTCTCACATGTTACAATACTGAAAGTAACAGGATGAGAGATTTTTGCTTAAACCTTTTAAGCAGAGGTTTTTGCTTTCCCCACTCTATTAGTCTTTCAAGACTAATTAAATCAGCTATGCAGTTCTGCTTTAAATTAAGAATATGAACCATTTTTTTTATTAGTTAGGCTGCCTTTAGTTAAGTTAAATCAACTTCATCAATGGGGAAATGGATTAATCTTATGCTTCCTATACTCTATCAAGACCATTTCATTAAAAAAGCCTGAAGCAGGTATGCTCTTACAGGATGCTTTTTGGCTCCAGGTAACTTCATTATTTTGTAATCTAGCTCTTTTTGTGGCTTATTTAGGTTATAGCTGTGTCATTTAACAAAATGTGGTAAACTCACCTGTTTGAAGAACGTATGCGAAAGCAAACTGCTTGCTGATGGCCTGAATCATAAAATGAACAATATTATTATGTTTTGGAAAGTAAAATACTGCATTTGGATAATGGGCCAGACTGACAAATAAATTTAAGCCCTGTGGTTTTTCCTCCACAGGACAAATGTGAAGAATGAGAAAAGCAGCACACAATTCCTACATTCTATGCCTCAATTTGTAGTGAAAGCACTACTGAAGAAATCTATTTTTAAAGGCTTTAAGAAAGAATTTAATGCCTCATTCAAAAGAGACATAGAACTGAAAACATATATTTCAGATTTCTCGTGGGTTTTTTCTTGGGCAAAATACACATTTGAAAGTTAATTTTACTTGTTACAAAGCACATTCATATTGCAAGAAATTCAGGGGTCAAATGACTTTAAAAGTTTAATTCCTTTATCAGACAAAATAATTCTTAAATTACAAATGTAAGTGTATTGTTTTACATAGTACATCTGGTCTGAAATTCTGACTTTAACAGCATTCAGCTGATTACTGTATCCTAAACTGTGGGCTATACTTGGTCTTAGATTGAAGTGACAAAGAAATTAGTTTTCACCAGAATGTTACCTTTTCTCAGGGTCCTGTTGCAAGCAAAGTTCTACCAAGTTGTGGAAAGCAGGTGAAAATGTTTTGGAAAAGGGCATTTGTAGTCTTTCACTGGTCATTGTGCGTGTCATGCTCTCACCAATTCCGGAATCAACACCTGATCGGGAATTCTTCATCCTGGATTCCCCCCGGGGAAAGGTATTTAAATCCCAAGGATAGTACGTGGGACCTTTCAGCTTTTGCAGCAGCATCTAGTAGAAAGGAATAGCAGTATGAAAGTTCAACAGCTATCCAGACCTATTCAGGGTAAACCGTGAAACTCCAGGGATGGCAGGATTATGTGTTCTTGAAAGAAGCATGCAAATTTGAAGTAACAAAAAGCAGCCACTATTTCAGCAGTAATAGCACTGGTTTCTCTGAGTAAAACAAAACACAGAAAAATGCTCAGCATGTTTTTAACTAGAGATAAAGTTTAGCATGGTACCTGAGTGCGAGGCATATCTTGAAATGGAACGTGTCCATTGGCTAATTCACATGCTGTAATTCCCACACTGTAAATGTCAGACTTCATGTTATAGCCAGACAAATCCTGTGAGAGAAAGAAAACACAGCTGATCACTGACGCCATTGAGCAATGCCAACAAGAATACAAATGCCTGCTTCAAAACAGAGTGTAATAGTCCATAACCTACACAGTATTGAAGCAATTAAATCGTGAAACCTCAGGCTTTTTTCAGAAATCTGATGGCTTTACTGAACACAAGTTTCAGGATCTGCACTAGTTTCCAGGAGGTTTGGGTAAAGAGATTTAGTACAGCATCACCTTACCAACAGCTGTAGAACCGGTTCCCTCTAGAAGAATTAAAAATTCAGTACATACATGTACTTTTAAAAGTTGCAGTTCAACATCTTTCATTGTACTTCTACAAGGAGACTAAAGTTGGAAATTGAGTACTGCCACTAACTTTGAATAGGAGAAATTATGTGTAATTTATACTAACCTGTCTCAGCAGTTCAGGACTTAGCCAAGGAAGCACAGATGTACTAAACTGGGGGAAATCATACACCACCTTTGACTTCTGTCCATTGTTAACTAAACTGTAAAGGTTGTTTAGGCCAGAGAGAGAAACCAGCCCATCCTCTGAAATCAGAATGTGGCTAGCTTTAATATTCCTGTAACATAAAGGGATAAATTTTAGTTACAAGAATTACTCAAGGCACTATTAGAACAGAAAGGCTTTCATATTTCATTGACTTATAGTGAGATGTTAGCGTGGAGTTCATCTCTCTGTTTAGAGAGATGATCGAAAAAAGTGCCAGAAATTGGAGGAAGAGCCTTCTTCCCTGCAAGGGGTATAAACTAAGGAAGTCCTTTCTATAACTCTGGTTTTCTTCTGCTTCAAAGACACAAAGCCAGGCAGATGTATAATCCCTGTAACAAATGGTTTGAAGAAATGTATAAATACACTTCCTGCTAACATTTTACAAACTTGGTTCTGCTGTATTATTGAAAAAATTGTTACTTGTGCACTGTCTGAAATAAGAAGGTATATAGGAAAAGGAAGGAGACAATACTTAAGGTGAGATGCTATAATCTGGTTCTTACCTATTGACATTCTCCTACCTGTGAATATATCCATTCTGGTGCATGTAATTTAATCCTCTGATTGCACCAAAGAGAATGTTCCCTATCAAAGCTTCACTCATTCCTTCAGGAAAATAAGTCTTCAGCAGGTGTCTAGCTGAACCTGGAAGTGAAAAAAACCTAGCTAGGCCTAACAAGTCTTGTTAAATTACTTGTCTATGCTTCCTTCCCTGTATACATTCATCAAGAGCAGCAGTCTCATCTTTATATTGACACTGGTGCATCAAGAACACTTATTACATGGATGTAACTGATGCCCCATGTCATGCTTCTGTTAACTGGAAGTCTGTGCCCAACCTGTATTCAATGTAGATATACATCTCCCAGTTACCATTCCTAACACCATGGTGCGTGCTAGGACTAAGTGGAATTTAATGCAGTTCAAATACCAGTTTTCACTGGGGAGGAAGTCTTCTCTAAACAAATGTTTTGGGAGGGTTTGTTTTTTCTACGAGACAGGGGATGATTAAAGAGAAACCTCTCATGGACCATGTGATCCAACTTGTATCAGCCCTTTCTCTTATTCCAAAATTGCAGTTAACAGTTCTTACCATAGGCCATGAATGGGGAGATGACCCAAAGCCAGCTTCCAGCTGTAAACACTGTCCAAAATGTCATTATGTTGGGATGCTGGAAAAAGTGTGATAAAACCACCTCATTCTATGGAATTAAATGAAAGTGGATGTGTTAACCACAAGACAGCAGTCCTACTAAGAGCATTAACTACATCAGTAATCAGTAAATAGAACTGTTTCCTTGCATTTATACAAGATTGCAGGTGATGTGCATAGCCTGCAACAGAAATGTAAATAGCTTGCTCATAATTGCATTTGTCTGAAGTAAATCTAGTTTGTTCATAGTCCAAACTTTTGGTGTTAAATAAGAGTACAGATCATGTTTCAAATAAGTTGTACAATTACAGAAGTATTTCTAAAGCAATTGTCAGCTGCTGTCTTTAGAAAGCAACTCTCAAATTTACACATGCATTGTGTTTATTATATTCTACTCCTTTGGAGGGAAAAACTTGACTGAAATGACTCATTGCAAACAAAGGCTACCTCTGTTCAGTAATCTCATGTGTATTCCTCACTGTCTTTTTCAGGCTTTGTGCAGAAATGCTGTTCCTTTACCTGTAAGGCTTTCAAGTGCTCTTCAGAGCAATTTTCTAGGTCTGTGATCCTTACAGCAACTTGCATGTCTGTAGGCGTATGCCGTGCAAGGTAAACTGAAGTTAAGTTGTTGAACCTCTTTCCTGAAACCAGAAATGGCTACCTTAACACTGGAAAGCATAATAATCCATCACATGGTTTCCTTCATATTTAGAGATCATTTTCCAGTCTTAAAGTTGCATTTGATAGCAGTGTCTTTTTCTTTCAGAATGTCAAGACCTTAAGTAGTTGCAGCAAAATATATGCAGCAAATTAGTTGAAGCATGGCTCTGCTATTTTGAGAACAACTAAAAGTGTTTAAACATACGTCAGTATCAATTATACATCTAAATGAACAACACTTAGTATGCATATTCACACGAACATATGCGTGCATAGTAGGATCTAAGGCAGCCATCCTTAGAAAAATCAGCTTGAGTAGCCAAGTTACAAGCCATGATGTTACTTAAGGCTGTATTTATTGTCACAGATTTTGAAAACTGACATGTACATGCACAAACATCGAGAGACAATTTCAGGTAATTGTTGATTTGTCTTAGATCTTGAAATAAGCAATTACTAAAATATGAGCAATGCTCTGCACTTAACTAAGGAGACACAAGAATAGTCCGACATTTTCCAAACTCAATATTTACTGCAGTTAACAATAAACTATTGATCGCAGGAAGAAGAAATATTTTAAGGTCCATTTATGTTACCTATTTCCAGCTGGAGTTCATAATGAGAAACATTAGAAGAGCAAAATACCATTTCATTCTTTCCTGTAGATGGGGGAATCCAGGCTGGATCAGAATCAGCCTAAGAGAGAGAAGAAACAGTTCTCAAAATGACTATGTCATTTTTAATCATTTATATTTTTAAAGTTAATGCAAAAATATTATTAATGCTGAAGTCCAGTACTCAAATAAGAACATTCAAGCTGGTACTTTTACCATTACTAAGACTTAGTTTTACGAGTTACAGGTTTTGTGTGTGTGTGCTTGTTTTCAAAGGGGCACAAGATTAACACTTAAATACCTATAGTCTTCTTCCAAAGTGGAAGCCCCAAAGTACTCTGTTTATTTTTGTTGTCAACATTTTAAGAAGTACTCCCGAACAAGGTTATTTTTAATAGGTACCAGCTTTATATTTAACCTTGGGAGTTAAAGTTTCTATTTTCTTCTTACCAGGCATTCATGGATGCTGCTCTGAGATAGCTCTTCTGGTCTGATTGATTCCACTGGTGTACGCAGAATACAGGAGCAGTCCTTGAGAACAGAAACAAGTGAATGTTGGTGGAGTTGCTGCAATTTATTAAATATGGCAGTGCAAAAATGTAAAATAGTAGGCCTTATAAGCAGCAGTTCAGAAAATCTTCTGCTATAAGTCAGTCAATCAAGGGGTTAAGAAACAGCATAAAGCACATACACAGCAGACCTAGAGAGAAGAGACACTAAAGTGTCCTTCACCAAAAGTTAACACAACAGAGTTCAAACATCTCAGCACTGTGGAAATCCCCTCAAGCAAGACATTTCACCAGGGCTCTTCATATTAAGGTATGGCTGGGTAACAAGGAACAACGGCCAAAATTTTTAAAGACAAACTTACCAAACAAGACATGGAACCACTTTAGATCAGGGGAAAAGTCACACACACCCATTTATCCTAGAAAAAAAATAAAGTAGCAGAGTAAGATGATACATAAACCTGTGATAAACTTAAATCTCCGTAATCACAACTGTGAGGTATTCCTGTCAGCTAACACACACAAAACCTCAGAACTCCAGCTCAGGGAAAGTCTGCTTCTATTTAAGTAGCATATCAATTTCAAACTCCACACTGAGGACTACATGTCAGCTCAAGTGTTCCTTTTTAATTTATGGGTTTAGAAATTTTATTGCCACTTCTGAACAAACAATTTAATTGCAAGTTAACTGCACAAGTGCAGAAAGTAAAAAAGAACAGACTCATGAATCCTTGGCAGTTTGTAGGAAAAGAAATCATTGTTGTTTTAAAGGAGCACAGCTGTGCTAGTCAGATCTTGGCTTGGCTGTGTGCAGCTGAACTAGCTCACAAAAAAAAGCAAGGCAGAAGCAATTGCACTTTACATTTCACAAGTGAGAGAGGAAATACTATTGTAAGTAAGGGATTTCAGTTAAAAAGAAAAAAAGAGAAGCAACTCCAATATTCACTTTACTTAGGCTACAGAATCATCAAACTCCCTCACAGATCAGAGTAGCCTCTCTCAAAGTCCTCTAGCAGACTTAGTTTATGTCTGATGCTTTGAAAGCTTAGGCAGTGAGAGAGATGTCTATTAAGCATATCAAAGGTTCTGTAAGTACAGAATGGGACTAACTATTTTACTTTAGCTATAAGCATATCTTCAACAGTAGAATCATTGAGGTTGGAAAAGACCTCAAAGATCAGAGTCCAACCATTAAACTAACACTGCCAGGCCCACCATTAAACCATGTCCCTAAGCACCACATCTACACGTTTTTTGAACACTACCAGGGATGGTGACTCCAGCACTTCTCTGGGCAGCCTGTTCCAATGCTTTACAACCCTTTCAGTGAAGAAAATTTCCCTAAGATCCAATCTAAACTTCCCTTGGTGCAACTTGAGGCCAGTTACAGTCATCGCTTGTTATGTGGGAGAAGAGGCCAACTCCCACCTCACTATAACCTCCTTTCAGGTAATTGTAGAGTAAGAAGGTCCCCTCTGAGCCTCCTCTTCTCCAGGCTAAACTCCTTCAGCCACTCCTTGCAATACTTGTGCTCCAGACCTTTCACCAGCTCTGCTGCCCTTCTCTGAACACCCTCCAGTGCCTCAATGTCTTTCTTTTTGTGAGGGGCTCAAAACTGAACACAGTACTTGAGATGGGAACTGGCCTCACCAGCGAGTACAGAGGGGCAATTACTTCCCTGGTCCTGCTGGCCACACTATTGCTGATACAAACCAGGATGCCACTGGCCTTGGCCACCTGGGCACACTGCTGGCTCATGTTCAGCCAGCTGTCAAACAGCAACCCCAGGTCCTTTGCTGATAGGCAGCTTTCCAGCCACCATGAGGAATCCTACTTGGTGGTGGATAAAAAGTCAGCTACAGGAGATAGTTCCATGTTAATTACATTTTAATATGTAATTTTTGTATGAAAGTTAACTTATAAGAGGTGAAGTACTATATCAGAAACTGATCATTTTATTTATTAAGGAGCTAAGCTTGAATATATCCTGCATTTAAATTATGTATGCTAGTTAATCGAGGGAACACTCTTGAAAAGCTAACAAGCCCCCACCACCACATTCACTGCCAAATATCTAAGCCATTCCTCATCTGTTACATTTTTACCCTGAAGATCTGCTTGGAGTAAAGAAATACTGTAGTTCCTTATTGGAGATACCAAATGGAGACAAAAGTCGATCCCTAGCAAGTAGTGAGCACCTTCAGAGTATTAGTGCTTGACTTGAACAACTTCACTAAGGAAGTCTGTAGCAGAGTAGAAAAAAAAAAAAAAAGAATGCAAGTGCTTCAAGATACTGCCCAGCACTGCAATGGCTATAGCATCCTTCTCCTACCTGGAAAGAAGATGCCTCATTCTCCTACACAAGACAATTTATTCTGCTGCTTGCAATATGAAACCACTAAAGCTAAGCTGAAGAATAAAGTCTTAATAACTATGATATACCAAAGTCAAATTATTGTAGACTTGGTTCAAAGGTATATAGCCAGCCAACAGAAACATCCACGATGCACATTTATTCAAATAACATTACAATTTTAAGATTTTTATTTTTTTTCTTATGTAGTTTGACATTGTTTCCATTTTCCAATACGGCTTTGGATCATGTCCCCACATAAACCTTCTCCTTGTCCCCACATTTTTCCTTCTGTATCTCAGGCTTTTTTTTTTGTTCTGTAGATAGTGACAAGTGTACAGGTAAAATGATACATTCATCGCACTTTGGCCAAAGCTTCAGCCAGCGAACAGTACAGGGCAGGAAAAAACCACAGAAACCTGTGCCTGTGAGCTAGGGGAGTGTGGATGCTCCGGAGCTGAAGCCCCGGCACCGGGAACGCGCGTTACTGGGCTCCGCTGACGCTGAGCTGCAGCTCCTACTCCAGCGTTCGCAGCGACTGAGGCAGCTCCCGGTCGTGTATCTCGAGTGCAATGATCCGTCCGTGACAAAGCACCGGAACGTGCGGAAGGACGCCCCGCAGGCTCCCCCGCAGTTCCTCACTCGCTCCGTTAAGTTCGTACCTCGCCTTCCTCGCTGGGCCCCCGCCTCCCTCCGGCCTCCCGCGGCGGCCGGGACAGGGCTCCGCTCCCCGCAGCCGCCTCCCGAGCTCGGTGTGCGCCGCTCTCTCTCCCCGGCCCGCCCAGCTTCCCCCGTAGCGCGGCACAGGGCGAGGCCGGCGCGGAGCCCCCGCGNCCGCACCACGCGGCCCGGCGCATTGTGGGGCTCGTCACTGGCGGCGGCCCGTCGGGGGCTGTAGTTCTGGGCGGGAGCCGAGCGGAAGCCATCGGGGCCCTTCCTCAGTTGCTGCTGTGTTGCACGCGGGGCTGCGGCGGGAAGGAGCGGCGCCGGAGGGAGCGCAGCGTGGGGCGGGTAAGCGAGCGCTCGGCGCCGGCCCGGCGCTGCTCTGCCGCCTCACCGGCGAGCGGCGCGCTCTGTGCCTCACCCCTCTTCAGGAGTTAACCCTCCCTCTTGTTGCCCCCGGGGCCGTTCTCCGCCGAGCCGCGGCACCACCCGGGGTGGAAGGTACGGCGGGCCGCGCCGGGCGTGTGGCGGCTTCCCTGCGGCTGGTTGGGGTCGGAGCGCGGGGCCCGAGCGTGAGCCGGCGTCCGGGGCTGGCCCCGCGGTTCCGGGAGGAGAAAGAATTCCGGCGCCTGTCTGGGTTGGCAGCTGACAGGACTCTTTCGGCGGTGGCGGTGCTGTATAGTAACGTAGCGCTGTGTTGAGCTCCGTCCGTTCAGTGTTAGCGGGGGCGGCGGTGCCCGCAGGCGGTGCCCAGGGTGACCTTCAGCGGCCCGGGGTGCCCGTCACCGAGCGGGCTCTGTCACCGCGAACAGGAGGCAGCCCTCGGTGGCATCTTAGTTGTTGTCCTGCTTACGTATGGAGGGCGAGGAAATTTTGGCTTTTATCAACTTCTTAATCACATTGTTGCATTTCTATCAGCTGGTAAAGTGAAGTACGAATATCTGTCAGTAAATGTCATTTGCTCTGTTGACCATGCTGGTGGAGAAATGTATGTGGTGTGGCGTGCTCGTATTTTTATTTTTTAATGCAATCTTCAGCTGTTGCATCGGTGCCTATTTCTTGGTTATGTTTCACAGTTACTGTTGACTGACTGTGACAGTCTGATGCAGATATTTGATATACTAATAAATTAAAGCAACGTTACAAGGCCACAGTCGATTTTAGGTTTGTTTTCAGGTACTTGTTTTCTTTCAAAAGATGTAGTTCTTAGTAAAAATAGGCAGACTTCTTTTTAATTACACTTCTGATGCTGACGCTAAATTGAAAAAAAATATTTTGCAATACCTGAAATTTTTCAACTCTGTAGTGGCAGTGTGATTTTTAGAGCTGTATCAGTTTATCGAATTTCTGTTACAAGTATCTGAAAATGTACTTTGAAGAGCGTTGGAAAACCACAGACTTTCCTGATGGTGGTTTGCCTCTAATAGTGGGCTTCCGGAATTAATATTGTCCAGTAGGAGTGCTGTCTTTCAGGAATGATAATCGTAATTTGTTGATTAATTTTCCAAGAAGACACAAAGAGAGCATTTTCACAGAGATGGCTACAAAAAAGAAGACATCCTTTTGTCTGGTTTGATTACTAGTGATACTCTGGTGACTGAGTCATATTGATCAGTTTGGTTAATAAATACAGAATTGTAACTTAAAATGCTGAGCACTGGCTGGGCTATAGATCAAGGAACTGAAACTACTTTTTTGAGTGAATTCAGCCATGCATCAACTGAAAGTGTTAGTGATTTCAGTTAAATGTTACTCAAGTTGCCTTCAAGTATACTTTATAGAAAACTAGCTTGAGTTTTAAAAGAAACTGATTACAACCTTTATAATGAAATATTAGCAGAGATCTTAGCAGAGTGAGGCGTTAGCAGAATGCCTCAAGAGCATTTATTGTATTTTATATTTTAACTAACGAATAGGCACTGCACAATAGTTCTTGATTCCTCTGAGATCATAGCATTACTACGTATATACATAATTTCTTCTGAAAAAAGAAAACTTGCAAGGAAAGATGTATACAGATAGTAATGTTTTGATTATGCATTTACAGAAAAGATTTAGGAATTAATAAAACATCGTGTGTGTCTTTAATGTAGGTAACACTCAGTTTCAGATAAAGTTAGACTTCAATTAGGCATTTGCTGTTTTTACATTGTGTACTAAGGGTGATGTAGACAACCTCTAAACATGTAGGATTTAGATAAATCTTAGCTATCAAGCTGTGGTATTCAACAGTATGCATGTATACATGTACATAAAGCATATATGCATGTACTTAACAGGTAGTGTTGTCACTTTGGAGAATATGAGCTGTTACAAATGACTGACAAGGAGAATAAGTGAGCTTGGCTTGGTGTAACTGCAGATAAAACAGCGTGAGGGAATGTTGTGGCCAGCTTCGTGATCTCCTTGCGATTCATCATTCCCCAAGAGGTGTTCTCCAGCTTCTCCTCTGAAGCCTTACCCCCCTCCCAGAATAAAAACAATCCAGAAGATGTAGGGGGGTTATTTTGTTTGTTTTCTTAGCGTTTCTTTCTTATACCCTTCTATTTATGGGTTGCAGGTTTGTTTATGATTATTACAATTGTTTTTAGGATTATGTTGGCATAGTCATTTAAATATTTTTTTCCCTATGTGAGAGAAACACAAGCACTAAATAGGTTTCTGTAGGGATAGTATTGGCTGACCATAACAGGTGTTAGGCACACAGCAAATGTTAATTGTGATAGGCAAAGTTTGTGTTCACATAGATTTGTTTTTCAGTAGATAATCCTTTGTCCTTCATCTCCTGCTGGATGGCGTTGAAGGATTTGGCCTCTGCTTCTGAGCACTAGTCCCAGGAATGTTTTGGCAGCAATTCAGTGTGGTCATGTTTGCTATAAGAATAGAACTGTTTCATTAACCTTGAAATGCAGAATATGTTGATTGTTATTAGCTGGCTTGACAGCATTCTAGTTTTGGTAATGGAAAAAGTACTGTGTTAATGACTTGGTATAATTTTTTTTAATTGCATGCTTACATAGCAGTAAAATTTGGCATCCCAGAATAATACACTCATTTACTTGGCTTGCTTTTGGAAAATGGATGTTGTCTTGTCTCTTAATCAAGTTAGAATCTTCTTTGTTGTCAAAGTTTTGTTTGTGTTACTTGTGGGCTAATGTCTTGCATCCTGGAATTGTACAGAGGAGCAGACCTAGTTTAGTCTTTCCAAGTACTTGTGAGGAATCAGCTGCTCTCAACAAATGGAAAACAGCAGAAATAACCGTGTATTTATATTTAAGTTTGGATATTGTCGATATAGATGCCAATATTTTGCGTACATTTTTAACTTTTTGTGCACAAAGAAATAACACATACATTTGTCTGTGGTTTCCAGTTCTAAAGCAACTCCCTCACCTTTCTCATAATTCAGATTTGAATTAGAGTTCTCTAGTGGTAGAATGTCTTCAGAATTACATTCTATCTTGAGGTGCCCCAACTCTTTTGGCATCCATCTTGGATTGCTCAAAGTGGTAGTTACAAAGACATGAACAATTTTTAATGCTTTATAACTGTTTTATCTTTCTCTAAGACTTTAGTCAGTATTGCTTTTTCAAGTTAATCTTTACTAGGGTCTTCTGACTCAGTAAAGGAAAAAATTATAAAATCTCTTTAGAGCAACTTGGATTCTCTAGAGCAGATACGGAAGGTGTAGGAATAGTTCCCACTTCTACAAGAAGTGTGCTCTATGTACCCCAGGTTTTAGCTTACTGTTTGGAGCCAAATGATAGCTGAAATGCGAGACACACATTGGGGAGTAAAATTTAACCTAGAGAGTAAAGAAATACTAAGATTGAGATAGGTAGGTATGTATGTATCTATGTATATTAAATGTTGTCTGATATTTCCATCTCTCTTGAAGTTTCCTTGAAGAAAGCCTCCTGAGAGCAGCACCCCTGCATATGGGTTGTTCTCCGGTATTTGAATTTCCCTTGTTTTTTCCATGTTCAATTAACCTATAAAAGACACAAACATCAATGGGAAATTGGCCTATGAGGGAGTAGGGGGACAAAACTAGTAAGATGTAGATCAGAGTAGAATGAATATAGTAAATTGGCAGTGGAAATAATCATTATAAATATTAAAATCAATACCTGAGAAAGTCTTCTGGCTTCCCTTTTGGACATGTCTTTCTGCACGACTTAATTTTAATTTCTAGTCCATCTTTTTATAGCATGGTCATATATTTAAAGCCATGTTGTAAATTTTATGTGTTTTATTTAAATGTGTTTAATTATAGTTGTGACTTGCAAGAAGGACTCTGCAGTTAGGAAATAGTTTTATAGCTGCAGTGTAGAAGGGTCATGGAGTCACTTTCAGGGTGGTACTGCTAGAAGGTGCCCCACGGTACAGAAAACTAAAGCTGTGAGGAGCATTGGAAGTGCAAGCATTAACTTTTATGGTGTTTGCTTATCTAGTAAACTTCTCAAAGGTTTTACAAATGAGTTTGCCCTTTCAGTTCAATAGCTTGGTGTTGGCCTGGTGCTCTAGAAAACATTTAGCCAAATCACTTTTGTCTTTTTTTTTTTTTCCCCCTATTTGGCTGAACTGAGATTGACCTGCAACAAATAGTGTTTCTGCTTTGCACTTAGAAGAGAGATTAAAATCAGGCTTGAGAAGTAGCAGAATTCAATTTTATATTTTTAAAACTCAAAGCAAAAAGATTGAGTCCGAGTTGTGAAGAAACTGTCCTATGCTGCTGAACTTTGTCTAGCTGTATAGTGACTCTTTTAATTACAAAATAAAGTCATTAGCATGTGTGGATCTACAGCAGTCTTCTTAAATGTCTTTTATTATGCTGTATTAAGTTGTTTTAGAGAAGGGGGTATGTATAGTTCATGCTTTTCAGCAATCCATTTAAAAAACAGCCTCTAGAAAAAAAAAATTTAAAAAGTGCTAGAAGCATCTATACATTTGGATAGAAAATGTTTCTGAAATCTCTTTTCTTTTTAAGTGTTTAATATGGATAAGAATTACAACTGATAAGCAGAGTACATACATAAAGAAATAAGTGACAAAACAAGAAGATACTACTCACAAGTATGAGAGGACCTTAATGGAACAAAGTTTTTTTTGATCTCCTGCCAAAGTGTACGAGCAGATGAACTGGCAGGCTGCAGGCTTGCCTTAAAAAGCTCCTGCACTGTCCATTGTGATCTTGTCAAATGAGAGGTTGCTACAAACAGCAAAACAAACCTCTGATTGTTGTGCTTGATGATTGGAGGTCTTGGGGAAACTGTTAAGAGAGAATTTTAAATTAATGTAAGATTTTAAGAGAATTTTATGTTAACTGAATGCCAGAGGAGGGAAAAGGAGACTTGTTTTCTCTTTAGTTTTATATCTTTCTGTCATCTAGAACTACTATTTTATATGGAAGGTGATTAATCAGTCTTGGCAAGGGAAAAGCAGTGGTTTTACTTTATTAAACTGTTCCGATAGCTTATCTGAATTAGTCATGGTAGTTTCGTTTTCTGGTTTACATGAGTCCCTGCTGAAGAGAAAACACAAATTTTATCACCATCCACAAAGGAAGTTTCTGATAGGTCCAATTTTTAATTAACAGACTCCAAAAGGAAAAGACACTGAAGCAAACAGTTGGATAAAACTTAAATTTTTTAACAATAGAAATGTTAAGGGTGATGTTTTTGAAATCCTGCCTTTAGAATCCATCACTTTAAATAAATGTAGTGGCCTGAAGAAAATCTCTGTTTAGTTGGAGCTGCTGTCTGTTAGCATAAAAAGGAAATGCCTCATTTCAGTGAATGACTTGAATACACTAAATATTACATGAAAGAAGAGGAATAGTACAGACAAAGAGACATTTGGCAAAGTCCATGCTTAAGGTGAGATGTTATGTCTGCTGGGAGAAAACACATTTTAATGCTACATTTTATATGTACTGTGTAAACTGGAAATAAAGTGTTTGCCTTTTAAAAAAAAAATATAGTACAGAGGGGAAATTCAGACTGAAAGAGACAAAGTCACACCAATTTACCTGTCTCCCTTGAAAGAATGAAATCTGTTAAACTTTGGCATTCTCTTTGTTTTATTTTTAGGTGATGGGTGAGCTGAGAAGCTGGTGAAGCTTATTTTATGTGAAATACTTCTACTGATCAGTGGTAGCCGAGATGAAATAGGCATGTCCTAAGATGGCAGTAGATCTGGAGTATGAACCAGCCTACAGAAGTGAGTTGATGCCGGATTTGTGAGTCTCTGTGGCTTGATGGCTCTCGCTTACTCTGTCTCTAAACGAAAGCCATCTTTTTACCAAAGCAATGAAGGAATGGTGCACAGCTTGATTACAGAATGCTCTTTCCAAGGAAGTGAACTGTGAAGGAAGGACTCATGAGTTTGGATCCCAGGGGCCTGGAGAGCATCCCTGGTAAGTTGAAGAATTACTTTTACAAATCCTGAATGTGTCTAACATGTCATAAAGCACCAACCTGAAGACAACCTTACATTTCACATTCTTTGTATTGTTTATGTGATATTGTAGAGGAACAAAAACGAGTCCCTGTAACTCACTTGTAAAGTCAGCGTGCACTGTAAAATACTGTTTGTAAAATTCTCACTGTCAGTAGTCAACATTGGTGTTTTTTCCATTGAAAGATATCGCAGATAGTCTTCATTTTGAGTGGAAATGTTGCAAAGAGAATCACTGCATACCTTTGATATTTGAGCAATTTAGTATTAATGTTTTTTTTTTTTTGCAATAATTGTGAAGAGATTAAGGGAAACACACACCCCACAACACAGAAAGAGCTAAACTTCAGTTGCAGGGCTTTTAATATCATGTTTCTCAGCATGTGATTCCATAAGGATGATAATGGAATTTTATATTTGTTCTGTTATTTCAAAGCAGTATTCAGTTGAGTTTACTTACTTTTAAGATTGTTTGCATCTATGTTTGTTATTAAACCAATGCATAAAACAGAAGAACAAGAAAAATGTGAATTTCCTTCAGAAAAGGGAAGTGTAACAACTATGATAAAGTCAATGAAACTTTAGAAAATCAATAGCTGGTAAAATGTAGGTTTGTGTTTTAGCTCAATGAAGAGGAAAAGATAGAAATTGAAACTCATTACGTACATAATATTCAGAAAGCTGGAGGGACACAGAGTGTACCATCTTTTTCATAAGTTGTGGAAAAGCTGGGGATGAGGAACTTACAAGTATTGCAGTGTAAATCAAGTATTGATTCAGTAAGTATTCTGGTATTTTGTCTGGTACAGAATAATTATTTTCAAATCTACCGAAGATTTATGAGATATTTTATAGTACATAAAATGGATAGTACTGTAGCAACACTGTCAAATTTTACGTATATTTAATAATGTACTATTACTGGCATTTACTCTCTTTCAGATGGCTGCTCCAGTGAGGACCTTCCTGAGGTGGAGCTGGTGAGCATGCTGGAAGAACAGTTGCCAGATTACAAGTTACGAGTAGACTCTCTGTACCTGTATGAAAATGCAGACTGGATTCAGCCCACGGCTTGCCACGGCCGTCTGCCGGAGATCGCGTCTCCAGCTCGTGAGGAGGAGTCCTTCCGTTACATGAGTGAGTCGGTATTTTTTTACCCCAATATTGAAGAAAAAAATGTAGCTACAAAGTTAATATTAGTATCAGGAAATGGTCAAATCTGGGAACCTTGGACAGGTGGAAGAAAAGGCTGAGTTCAGGGGAAGTGCTTCTAGTTCAGGACTGCAATTCTAATGGCTGACTTAGGGTGTCTCATAACTGCCTGATCATCAATTGCACACTGAAGTAAGAGTGGGAACGTGTGATAGTGAAAAAGAGGCAGGAACCTAGAACTGAGCTAGAAGAGAGGTAATATGAGAGATATGAGTGTGCAGCAACTCTGTTTTCAGGACTGTTAATGGTGCTGTGGTGGATTTGGTGATGTTACCCTGATATTTTGTGTCAGTGTTGTTTGTGAGATGGTGTCAGTGGTATCTTCTGGAGATAGAGAAGGAATGAATGGCAGATAGGTGGGTACTAGATCAGTGTTGATCACTGCCTTCCAGTTCTGAAAATACTAAGTAACTTATTCCTAAACCTATCAAATGATAAAGAAGAAAATGGACAGCTTCAGTCACATGAAGAAACCTTTAATACGTTGAAAAGCAAATGTATAGAAAGTTGCCAAAAGAACCGAACATTTACTTGCCCGTAGTTTCTAAGTGTTTCCATGTGAGGAGAGTGCATTGGAATCACTTCAGAGAAATGGGGAAGTCCTGTTTCCTCCATGTATTGGAACTATTGGAACAAACCACATAGAAGAATAAACTTGTTATTTATATAC
The DNA here is from genome assembly GCA_013398115.1 of Falcunculus frontatus. NCBI lineage: Eukaryota > Metazoa > Chordata > Aves > Passeriformes > Falcunculus > Falcunculus frontatus. The sequence goes on along the minus strand of VZRV01007336.1, from coordinate 158,139 downwards.
AGTCTGTAAGGATTACCTCTTCCTTGTACACGCCACCTCTAAAAGGGTTTTTTGTGTCGTTGTTCGTAGTTTAAGCTTCCCGAGGGCATAGCAAAGGAGTAAGAAAGACTAAAACATTACGTCCCAAGAATGCAGTACTCAACAATTTAGAGTGATCTTGTTATGAATTGAACTTGCAGGCTTTGAACTCTTTTAACTGTGGAAAGTAATTGGAAAGCCGCTTACTGTTTATTGCTCAGTCTATTTCTGATAATAAAATTGCAAGCATAAATGATTTTATAGTCGAGTGAATGCTTTTGTAGTTCACTGGAAGCAGTTGTGTAGTTGGTGGGTGTGTACTTGCCTCTAAGTGTTAATTATAAAGAGGTGGGATCAGAGTCCATCTGTGCTGGATGGAGCTTGACATGAAACGCGGCCGTGCTGAAGCTCTCTGCTCAGCACCTCACCTGTGTGACAAAACACAGGGCTCAGAAGGACCTTCAGTCAGCATGAGCTTGCATTTTCAGCCTGCAGGGAGAGGGAGGGGTTTTATCAACAAAGTTTTCATGCAGCCTGTTGTGTATTATTTGGCTGTCAAGGTACTGCAGAAAGTGCTGTCTCCCTATTTCTCCCAGAGGGGAGTTCTTTTCAAATACAGGAAGTGTACTGTGAAAACAGTAAACTGCTTGTAGGAATTTTTAAAGCGGTTGCTATAAATGTTTTCTTGTCATAATGACTGAAATTGAATTAAAAGATAGGTGTTAGGCATAACATATAAAACTAATTCTGTCATTTAAGAACACTATTGTAACTGCTGAGTCATATAAACTCAAGATAAATATGGTTTGTGTTTCTCCTAGAAATTTTCCAGACATGGGTTACACTTGTCATCGTAGCTTTTTTGAGAGTGGTAACCTACAGGAACTTACTGGGGAGGTCCAAGACAAATACAGATATAAATCAATTTCTAGTTATAATTATTGTTGAGTAGCTTGTTCGGTGAAATTTTAATCTTTCTGTTGCCTGGAATTGGGAATAAATGTGACATGAAGGATAAGATGGAGTTTTAGCTGTGTATCTTCCTCCCCCTATATATGTATGGAAACATTTTTATAACATTTTCCGAGAGAGAATGCTAAATGTATGGTTTGAGTGAATTTATAGTTGAGAAAAAAACCCAAAACAATACAACAGTTATTGCACTTGAGCTCCTCCTGTTTTTATGGCTGCTGCTGCTGCCTATAAGAAGGTCTGTCCCATGACCAGTTGAGTTCACACTGGCAGTGTTTCCAGTGAGGTGGAAGAATATTTTCTGCTTCAACCGTGCTAGCCTAAGAAGCCCTGAATTACAAAAGATCACCCTTTGGAACTACTTTGTATGTGTGAATTAAGGGTCATGGCACAACACAACAAGAATTTTAACCAAAATGAAGAGTTGCTTGCAACTTTCAGTTGGCAAGGTGAGTATTGCATGTGCATGTGTTCTCAAGAGAGAATTATAACAAACTGTGTATAGTTTTGATCCTGTACTGAGAGAAAATAATGAAATTTATATGGAGCTAAGTTTCAAAGCTGTTGGTTCTGTGATTCTATTTATCAGAGTAAGGATACTTGCTCTTGATTTTAGGAACTTACCTACCTGAGTAACCTTGTATGGAATTAGTGTAAATTTTTTTTAAAGGCACTGGATAGAAACTTGTAACTTGAAATCACGTGCTAGGAACAGTTACTACAGGAGAGTTGGCTATAACATTCTGCCTGTAATGGCTGTAACTTACTTGTGTATGTGCAGTGAATTTTCTAAATACTGATAAGCTGGATGAGTTTGGAGTCCTCTCTCAGCAACCAGTATCAGCAACCAAGCAGTACAGTAAAATTGTCCTCCAAATGCATGTTATGCTACTGATAGATACATACTTTAAATTTAGGGGAGAGTTTCTATTTTTTCCCTGCTTAGAAATACAATTAGTAAATGACAGTGCTGTAAGTTCAAAGCTCCTACATGCTTAAACAGCATGTGTTGGGTTTTTATGCCTACTGGTCTTCTGGTTTGTTACTTTGATATATTTTTCTTTTAAGCTTTTAGAGAAACAGTAAAACTTTTCCTTCTGTGTTGTTCTTCCTGTTCTCCTGTCTTTCAAGATTACAAAAAAGTTTCTTTTGTTGCTAAAATGTAACTTGGCTTTGATTTTAGCATAGCTGTAGTGTTATGCTTTAAAAGGTTAACTGTGGGCGTTATGTATGTAAAGGATATAGACAGCTTATATAACATATGTAAATAAAGTCAGTGAAGTGCCAAGCTGAAGTGCATGCTGTCTCATAACTGAGTGCGCAGTCCTCAACAAAATGACCAAAGAACAGAACTGATAATCAATACCATTGTGTATTCAGAGTAAGAATCAGATTTAAACAAGGTAAAAGAGTGAAGGAAATCTTGAGATCAAATCCATAGTAATCTCATTTTGCAGTTCAGTGATGATGGAATTGATTTTGAAACAGGTTAACTTAAACCTTCAGCTGAAGCAGCTACTTCTGTAATTTTTGAATTTATAATGCTGCCTTCTTCACTTTAATAATCCTGACTTCATAAAGCAAAAATAGCAAATTGCTGTTGAGCTTGGACAAGCACAAACATTCATCACCTGACAGAGAGATGTATAATTCTGCTCCTGAAGACAGTCATGTTTAAATGGCTCCCTAAAAAGCCTAAGAAAGTTTTAATAGTGAAAAAAGTATGTTTGCACATGCATTGATTTTTTTGGTTGTGGTAGATGCATGGCAAAGTCACCTATTTCCTTACATTTTAATTCTTTCTCCTCTTTGTTCTCTTTTCCTCCCCATATCTTTCATTATCTGTCACTCTAGCTCTTATTGAACTTCCTTCCTCCTCCTTGGATGGATCTCACAAATTTGCACAAGGTAATTAAGATGCCTTTGTTACTACCATCTCCTCTTTCTCAGGACATGAACTAGAGCAGACCAATGCTTTGCAGTTTTAGCACTGTGTTTTGTTCAGAGTTGTCACAAATTCTTCATGCTTTGCCTAATTCACTCAGTCCTGTTTTTCAAATCCTACTGTTTCTCAGTTTTTTAATAGGTTTACAAACTCTTCAAACATTGGAGTCACTTGATTAGTAAGATAGCATTTACTGCTACATCTAAAATGCAGACATACATTTTCTCATTTCTTCTTACTTGTTTCCAAGATGGTCAAGCCCTTAATAAATGCATTTTCATGACTAGTCTCTGGAGTCTCCATACTTCCTGTGTATAGCTGTCACACAGCCTAGTGGGAATTTTGCTTCAGGGTTAAATTATGTATTCAACTATATTTGGATATGCTCCAATATACTCTTCCTCCTCTCCGGAGCAGGCTGGATGATTCAATTGCTTAGCTGTATTCAAAAAGTTGCTCTTAGGAGATTTTTCTCCTTTTTCTAGATCTGAAGGATGTGTGAGTACCTCAAGTCTTAGTTAATGTTGCTGAAGGGTGTAGATGTTAAATACCTCATTTATCAGTCTCACAAATGAGAATTGTTGCACATTTCTGAAGTTGAAGATGCGTTTTCATAGCCTCTGCTAACTTCATCAATCAAGTACTGTATTTGTATATAAACAGCACCTTCTGAGTTTAGCTCTCCCCCTTCCAACAGTCTTCTTGTCTTTCCTTCAATAAACTTGTTTGTCTCTCTTCAGTTCTTGGCACAGATAATGTGGAACAGAAAGACTACAGTGAAGCTGATATGGTGAAACGTCTGTTAGCTGAGGTATGTTTGTCTCTGTCATGCTGTGTTAATACAGTTGAGGAAGTGTATTTGAGGGAGGGTTTTATGCAGCTGCTGAACATTTTGATTTGGTTATCTTCAAGAACTGCTTATCAAACACATGGGTAATGAGAAGCTGCCCATTTGCTTGCACCACCTCAGAAACATAATATAACAAAACGTGGGCACCCATGAAGCCACTGAGTATAAGAAAGAAACAGCTTTCTTCTGATTTCCTGTTGCTCCTCTGCTTCTACCCTTTCACTACTGTTCAAGCTGAGCAGTCTGTTCTGGAGAAAGTATCACTGGAAAGACTGCAGGCCTAAGTAAATGTGATTTTTCTGTGTGTGTGTGATTCAACAGAGCCCTTTGCACTCAGCACAAAACCCAAAACTGTCCCCAGGTTTGGTGCTTTCCCCTCTTCCTGTTATTGCAAATGGCTGTGGAAGAGAATATACAATACCAAAAATCATAGTTATGGATGTGTTCTGGATCCAAGTAATGAAGCATTAATAATTTTCTAACAATGTTGATCCATTTGAGAGTGAAGGGGGATCTCAGAGTGGTGATGCATTGAGCAGTATCTAGGAGAATCTAAAGCTCTGAATTTAAACCTTACATGATCAAAAGGAAATGTTTTTTCTCACTTTGGGAGCAGAAAGATCGGGACCTGGAACTGGCAGCACGAATTGGACAAGCCCTCCTTAAGCGAAACCATCTGTTGATGGAACAGAATGAATCACTGGAAGAACAGTTAGGACAAACTCTAGACAGAGTAAGTGGTCGCTTTTCTTTCTTTCTTTCCTTTATTTAGGCGTTTCTTCCCCATTTTTTCTCTCTTTTTCTTTTTTTCCATTTATTATGGTGGTAAGAAGATAAATAGAAATATATTATTTCATTGTGAGTGGGGTGATTTGTGCTTTCAGACTACAGAAGTTTGCTCGGATGTCATTCTCCTAATCATTGTTAAGTCAACTTTTCGCAATCCAGGGATTAAATATGAAGACTACATATTGTAATTACTAGAAATTATGAGAATGTTAGATATCATTAAGTATATCAGACCATCAGTCTGATTTCCCACTGTTAGATTAAGAATGGACTAGTATAAGTCAAAATAAGAGATTGGTATCTGGCATGAGCTGCTACATAACAACTTCACAGGTGAGGAAACAGAAAATGAGCTGGTTGATGGGGTGCTTACACTAAGAGTAAACAAATGAATAAATAAAATGTAATGAAAAGTGAACTCTCATCAAGATCTTCACTCCGTCTCTTCCTGTAAGCACAAATTCTTGATCTAACCTTTTCTTTGTTTTTGTTTCTTAAAAAAATAATTAAATAGTTGACAAATAACCCTGTGGTCAACAGATGTAGTGTAAGCTACAGTCAAATGGATTCAGCTGCTTGTATAAAACAGTATGCTGGTAACAAAGAGGTACTCATAATCAGCTGTAGGACAGCATAAACTTAGGTATTCATATAAAAATGTAGATAGGCAAAATAGAACTTACCTAATGAGATCTGTCTCTTCTTTTGTTTTTAATTGTCCTATGATTCCTGTAATGTGCAGACTGGAGGGTACCACTCTATACATGTAAATAGTTGTCTCTCAGTCCTTTTCTCCAGGAACTCAGCAGTTCAGAGTAATGGTCATAATCAAAATGATAGCTAGCAGGTTAAAATGAAATTGTGTATCAGGGCTGCTGGAAAATGATTTTGCAGTAAACTATTTAAAAAGTAGGTTCTGTTGTTCATTTTTGTGGTGTCTTGAATTTTAAGTCTCGCTTGCACTGGTAAAATTATGATTTTTCAAACTTCCTGTAAAATAGAGGTGTGAGCTCTTCTTAAATCTCGTTTTAGACTGGAGCAGTGATCTTCCAGAGGCTGCATAAATAATACACTATGATATTGTGTATTTAAGTGTATTTCATGTGGTGGTGATCTTCGCTTGTCCTAGGTTAACCAGCTGCAGCATGAACTGTCAAAGAAAGATGACCTGCTGCGTATTGTTTCCATCGCTTCTGAGGAGAGTGAGACAGATTCCAGCTGTTCCACACCACTGCGTTTCAACGAGTCTTTCAATGTCTGCCACGATCCATTGCAGCTGGATGTCCTGCAGGACAAACTCCGAGAGCTGGAGGAGGAAAACCTGGCCCTGCGATCCAAGGTACATCCAACCGATGGTCTGTGCTGTGTGTGCTGGGTATGAAACGAATCAGGGTGCTCAAAATCCAGCATCAGGGTTTCCCTTGAAGCACATGGCTATTTCATGTCACTGTATACAAATTATTCCCAAGCACTTTCCCTCCATGCCCACATCCTTCTGCTTCCTTCATTCCTCATTGTCTCCAGAGTTCTCTAGTAGTCTGTTCTCAGTGCTGTTGTGATACATGAAAAAACACGGGAACATACGTAAGCACCCAGCAGAATTGCTTGGACACATCAGGCCCTCAAGCTTATACACTTTGTTTTGATATAAATCTGATTTCAATGAGCAGGAGTATTTGGGGAATTCCATTCTGTTGCCATTGTTTTTGTCAGAAAATATTTAAGGGTTAATAAGCTTCCATTTAAATTATTTTAAAGACACATTTAGTTTTGACTGTGTGATTAGTTTCTCTATTTTGACCGGTCTCTTGTGTGTGTAAAACTTGAATACAGGCACCGTGCCATTAGGAGGACAGACACTAAATGGCCAAACAAAAATGGCTATATAATGGAACCAACAGCAAAGGTTCCAGGAATTGGAATCTACAGGTGTAGTGTCTTTTCTTGAGAGGTGAAGAGTGGAACTCATGAAATAGGAACTCATGAAATTGTTTAAAACTGGGTTCTTTTGTTGCCTTTAAGAAAAAGGAGTGTTATTTGTAAGAAACCTGAGGGGGGATTTTTTTGTGTGTGGTGTTTTGATTTTTTCGATGTGAGCCTTTCCCAGTATAAGCTCCTTACGCCAGTACCTGACTAGATTCCTTTAATGTCAACAAAATACACTTCTGCCCTTGTTTTGTCAACAAAATACTCAGCATGAGATGCACATTCTTCCTAAAACTCATTAAGACCAAATGGATACGTTAGTAGTGCTACAGGATAAAAAAGAGGAGGTCAGATTGCCTTTATTTTGCTCCTAAGCCTGTATATGATTGCACAGGTTTACAGACCAGCCAGAGGTTAATCATTCTGTGGTATAACATAACCTTCAGTGACTTGAAATAGCCTCAAATTACAATGAGCCTCTATTTAGTTTTTTATTTTCATGTAACAGTGCTATGAAAGGAAGTGTATTTGCCTGCACTTGTGTAAATGTACCACTGTTTGCTGGGATAATCTTTAAAACCATTTGCTGAGTTTTACAGTGTGAGTCCCTTACTGGCAAACAGTCCTGAGTATAGAAGACTTATCTGTGCTAAATTTAATATTATCATCCTCACAATCCAAAGGGAAGTGGGAATCTAGAGTGTTTCATATTGTTCAGATATGTTGTGATACTCAGTTTCTCCCCCAGAAAATTTAGTCTAAATAGACTCGTTGGGAATATGGAGAAAAGCTGTTCTACCAAGAGCTTTTCAGTGCCATAAGAGAGTTGGCTAACATCATTGAGTTTTCAAGATTTTTTTTTACCTTAAGTCTTTTGAAGCAAATTTAATTGCTTGTTTCTGATTTCTGTCTTGGTTCACTTTCCCTACCAAATTACATCTTTTTGCAACAATTTTTGATTAGAGCCAAGAGATCAGGCTTTGTTCATGTGTCTGTGTGTCCTTTACCCAAAGCACCTATAAAATTCTGGGAAATAGGTTATGGTGGAAAACACAGTTGCATAGAATTTTTAAAGAGAGAGGGGAGATTCTTCAGTTGCAAGAATTTTAGAAATAAAAATTTATAACATTATAGATAAACTGAAATTGTTATTGATAAACGAATCATTTTCTTGCAGGCTTGCCACCTGAAGTCAGAAACCATTACATATGAAGAGAAGGAACAGCAGCTGGTCAATGACTGTGTCAAAGAACTCCGTGAGTATCCAGGCTGTATTTTGCAATAGCACAATGGTAGGTGAAATACCTAGTGCCTGCACCTTCTTAGATACCCCTGAATCCAAAAATGAGCTTCAGTAATTTATGCAATAATTGAAATCTTGCCCTTTGCCCAAGTGTAAGGTTGTTTCTGTATTTCATCAAGTTTCACTCTGGCATTGAAATTCAGCTCTGTGTGTCATGTTTAGAAGATAATGTCCATAAACTTCCTAAACTGAAGCCTACAGACACTAGAAAATGAACAAAATATTCTTCTTGTGTATTCAGCATACTTGACACTGAAATGTGTTGGTGTGTAGACTCTTAAAACTATGAACACGTTAGTTTTTAAAATACGTGTTACAAAGCAAAGCATTTAAATTAGCAAGTGGCTTAATTTGTCTAGAGGAGTTGTTTGCATTTGCTTTGGGGACTGCTTATTTGCAAAGAATTGCAGCTACTCTTACATAAATGCATGCTAAGTATTCTGAAACAATGAACAATACTTTTTTATCTGTAGTCATTTGATGTGTACTACTTCCTTTGTGCATAGTAACCTTAAATTATATTTAAGATTTTTTTTTCTGTACAACCACCATAAAGAAGACTGGATTACTGCTTTATTTTTGTTGTTACAGATGAGCATAAAATAATATGAATTGATACTTAGTTGGTTAATTTATTCTGATCCCGCTAAGAAGGTATGCATGTTTTGCATATAGGAGTTAGTTCAAATATGTTCTTATTTTCCTTCAGTGAGAATGTCTGTGAGTTCACTTTTTTTATTCAATTCTATGCCACGTATAGGCATGCTAGGTAATTTGGACTCACAGAAAGAATCTTCTCCTAAAGCTGTGTTGCCTACAGCTTTAAAATTTGCATTTTCAGGAAAAAGGTGTCTGACTGAGCTTAAATGCCCACAGGCCCATAAGCAGGGTCTTGTTCTGCAGTAAACGTGTGAGGTACAACAAGCACTAAAGTTGTAGTGTGACCTTTATGCAAGATTGATCAGACTTTCTTATGACTTTGCAATGCTTTCAGGGCAAGCGTACAAACAAGGCTAACTGCATAAAAATATTTCAGCTCTTTGATTTGCTTTGTCATCTCACTTCGTGAAATGCTTGCTAAAAGAAAAAAAACGAAACAGGAAATTGTATTTAGTGGATCTTTGGGGAATAGATAATGGCCAGGATCAAGAGTGTATGTTTTACTTGACAAGGTTTGACAAAGTGCCTTTGCTTACAATGGTAGTTAATAACAAGATTAATTCAGAACCAGACTTTTCCAGCATATTCCAAGTCTGGCCTTCATCATGAGCCATTATGTCATTTGAAGTAGCTTTATTGTGCCCATTTCACATACTGGTGATGAGTATTTCAGATTCTGCATGCTTAGTTATTAATATGTTACACCTTCATTTGAAGTTAACTCTTTTTCCTCTTCCTCCCCACTGTTAATCTTTTCCTTAGGGATGTTCTAAGGCACCTACTTTTATGTATTATGAATTGATTTCCTAAGAGTATTGGTCATTTTGCAGATTGTTGTTGACTTTGACTGAACCTTTCTGGGGTTTGGATTTGGTTTGGGGCATTTTTTTTGTGTTTTGGGAGATGGTCTCGACTAAGTTCCTCTTGTGTTTTGTAGGGCAAACAAATGCTCAGATTTCCAGGATAACAGAGGAGTTGTCAGAGAAGAGTGAGGAGGTGATTCGCTACCAGGAAGAGATCTCATCCCTTTTGTCCCAGATTGTTGATCTTCAACATAAACTCAAAGAAGTAAGGGAATGCTGATAAAGTGTCCATGTCCAGGCAGGTGTCTGTGCAGCATGTGCATGCCAGTGCTTACAGCAGGCAGAAGTTGACTTGGCAAGCCAGGGGGTAGCACTGCAAGAGAGTGGCTGTTCCAGGAAAGTCTGGCAGAGGATCAATCTCTTGGGGAAATCAGCTGAGAAAGTGATGAGCACCTTTTTGTGCTTTCAGAATGTGATTGAGAAGGAGGAGCTGAAACTTCACTTACAAGCCTCCAAAGATGCTCAGAGACAACTGACAGCCGAGGTACTTAAGGCTTTTATATATATATACATTTGTATAAATGTTTGGGATAGAATACAGGAGAAAGAAAACAGAGAGAGAATGAGAACGACTGCTTTTTAATTATGTAGGATTTTTATCTTTCATTGTGTTTGAAGTCATATGATTGGAGGAAAAGAATACTTACTTTACTTAAGCCTACACAAATATTTTTTTAGTTCACAGGAGTATGAAAAGCAAGGAGCATGTTTCAAGTAGGGAGGTTTTACTATTCTTAGTAGTTATGAGAAAGAAGAGTGCTTTAGTGTGAATATTACTGACTATATCAACAGTTCCACAGAACAGCTTATTAGATTTTAAGGCAGTTCTCCTTTTTTGCTTCTTTTGCATCAGTAGTTAGTGTATTTGCAGTTTTTCAGTGTATTTTCTTTTGAATTTCATCATACTTTTTCCTCTTTCGAATCTTCAGGCTTTGTCACTAAAACCGCTACGGGTGCTGTGCTGACTGTTGTCCAATCCAGTAGTGGGCATGTGCCCTGCAGTTGAAGGAATCTTACAGTGTTGAATCAGCCATTATAGGTTACTGTAAGAGTTTATTCAGTTTCACTCTGTCTTCTGAAGAGATCATGTGATGGCCTCTCTTCCCTTTCAGCTCCATGAGTTGCAAGATCGGAATGCAGAGTGTCTGGGGATGTTGCACGAGTCGCAGGAAGAAGTGAAGTTGCTGCGCAGCAGAGCCAGCTCTGTCGCTTGTCTCTGCCACCCGCAGTCCCGTGGAGCATTTCCTGTGGTAACAAACACCTCTGGCGTGGCACACGCAGCTGTGGCAGTGTGCAGCTCTAGGAGCACAATGGCCTTTTTGCAGGAGCTGCAGCCAGAACTACTCTGTAGTAGGCAAAGGAGCTGATCTGTTGGTTTTTCGATTCTTCAATGTGTACACTTGTGAGAAACTTAGGAAATTAGTTAGGAAACTAACTGTTCACTTGACACATTGTGACACTGCAATTATTTTTCCTTTTTTATATGCCTTTTCTGTTTAATAAGGGAATTGGCATATTCTACAGCTTATGCTCAGTTGTTCTAGTGTATTGTTTGATGTTGGTGTGAATTTTATGACTCAACTGTGTTTCTTTAAGAAACACAGCATCTCACATACTCAAAATATCTGGGAATTCATCAGGTTTTGGTTGGTTGCTCTGTGTGTACAGAATCACTTGTGTACATCCTTGGCCTTGTAAGAAGTGCTCTTAAAATTGGAGCTTAACTAAAGCAACCAACATACAGAGTCCATAAAGAAATACAAATTAAAAGCAGATGTTGCTAATGAAAACGGAACCCACGCTGGTTACACATGGGTGTAGTTACGGTGGAAAACTGTCCCACGTGCCCTTCCTACAGAGGACAGGGTTTGTCCAGAGTGTACTGATACTGGGCAAACAAATGCAGGTTGTTAAAAGTAAGTTTTACAGATATTTCCTGCTAAAATTGTTAGAAGGAAGACTTGAATCTAACTTGTCAACTCTTATGGTTTCCATTTTTCTGTAGGATTCCCTTGCAGCAGAAATTGAAGGGACAATGCGGAAGGAATTGAGTCAGGGTGATGAATCTGTTCTCTCCAAGCAAAAGTATGTTTTCAGATCTCTATGTGCTATTTTGATATTTATCCATAGACTTGTTTTAATTAAGGTGAAACTGATTTCTGAGACTCTGTAAATTCCTCTGTAAATATTCCCTCTATAATGTTTTCATTGTAAATAAAAAAGGGTTTGTAAATAAAAAAAGATTTGTAGTATCTGGTAATCTTTTCAATTTTGAGAAGTGCTATATTTATTTGATTCTGTGAAGAAGCTGGGAATTGCTAGAAGGATGTTATTTCGTTCTTTAATTTGTGAGATTTTTTGATCCAAATTCTCTGATGCACAGGATTAGTTTTATCCCTTTTAATGCTTATAGGAAAATTGCTGGACAAATGACATTATAGCTGAAAGACTCATAACAGTTTTCAAAACCCTGAAGACCTGTTCCTGGATCTCATAATTCTGAGCAAGAAGTAATAATCTAAATATGTGTTTCTGAAAGTATATACAAATTAAACAAATAAAATATATGCTCCTGAATAGTCTAAAGCAGTTACCAGTAGAAGTTTAGGTCTTTCAGGTAAAGAAGTGGCAATTCTGATACAATAGAGTAGTTCTCCTGAAGACCTGAGTGTCTTAGGAAATCACATTTTTCTGAACATCTTTTTAGTGAGACCTCCGCAGACCTTTCGAAGTTTGTTTTTCAGAGATTTTTCTTTACTATATCTTTTTTGCTTCTGAAAATCACGTTTGTTTGCTTGTCTTTTCTGCAGGGGTCAACAGAAACGAGTGTTTGACACTGTCAAGGTTGCTAATATCATTCGTGGCCGCTCCTCCTCCTTTCCTGCCCCGTTGCCAATCCCTGGATCTAATCGCTCAAGTGCTGTTATGACAGCAAAGCCCTTCCAGTCTGGAGTGCACCACTTGGAGAGCCACGCACGGATGGTCCCGGGGAGCAGCTCTGAGAAGAATTTGAAGTAAGAAGCACAGCCTCTTACCTTCTTCTGAAAAGAACTGATTCAAAACTAAATCCAGACTGGACTTCTGCTGTGTAACAGAGAAATAGTTAAGTCAATGGTCTTAATATCTATTATTATTTGATTTTTTTCACAGAGATGCTCACAGTCCTGGCCAGCCAGGAACCCCTGGAGACAATGACCTGGTCACAGCTCTGCACAGGCTCTCCCTCCGTCGTCAGAACTACCTGAGTGAGAAGCAGTTCTTCGAGGAGGAATGGGACCGAAAAATGCATTTGCTGGCTGAGCAGAAAGAAGAGGCTAGTGGCTGCAGTACACCAACAGAAAGCTCTTTTTCCCCCAGTACAAGCTCAGAATTCACTGATCTCTCTTCCAGCTGTAGTAATCTCCGTGTCCTCCTACCAGAGAAGTTGCAAATTGTCAAACCCATTGAAGGTAAGAGGGTGATCTTCCTTCTCTCATTAGCAGAAAAGGATTTTAGACTTGCCAGCTAAATCATTGTGTGTATAGCTAGGTATGATGTGCAGTAACAGGAGGCAGTAGTATTTGGTAGGCTCCATGCCAGTGAGCTCGTCAGCATCGCTTTCTACTAGACTTTCTTAGAGGGTGCTAAGTGTTAGGCTGCTTCTTGGCATTGCCATCCAGTGGATGTGTGGATCACAGTGTGGGCACCAGTCAGCTGCAGTTGCTTTGCTCATGAATTCTTGTAACTCGATACAGCAGTAGGTAATGGCTCTCTGAATCTCTTGTCTTTTGTCACACCAGGATCTCAGACCCTTTTTCATTGGCAGCAGCTTGCTCGACCCAACCTAGGCACCATTCTTGACCCAAGACCAGGTGTTGTTACTAAAGGCTTTACCCCTCTGTCTGATGACACTGTGCACCACATCTCTGACCTGGAGGAAGATGATGAGGAAGAGGGTGAAGGAGGTATAACATTTCAAGCACAACAGTCCTTCCCAGAGGAGAAGAAATGTACATTGGCAAAGCCAGTGGCAGGGATTTTCCTGCCACCTATAACTTCAGCAGCAGTACCACTCACCGGTAAGAAGCATGGTTAGTGTTTCTTCCTGATTCTATTTAACCATGTCCTTTTCTCTATGGAAAGTATTTGACTGTGTGATAATGCTGGTTTTGCTGTCTTTGTTCTTTACTTCGAAAAAAAGGACTCAAAAAAATTAGCAGTGATAATAACATTGTCTTAAACTTTGATTCATTTTTGTATGTCTTTTTTTTTACCCTCAATGGATGCAAATTCTTCACATTGCAGCCTCAAATCCAGGGAAGTGTCTATCTTCAACAAATTCCACATTCACCTTCACTACCTGTAGGATCCTTCACCCGTCTGATGTCACTCAAGTTACTCCCAGGTATGAGGACTGCTAACATCCCAAGTGTTGCTGCATAGGATTAAACAGTTTCTTTCTGGCTTTTGATATATGGACCAGTTTTAAAAAATACAAAGGCAGTTAGGCAACATGTAGGATGTTGCTAATAAAAATAGTTGTAATTACAAAGGGAAACTTGGAATTCTCTAGAGTGAGAGTTAAAACAGGCTAAGGTAACTTGAAGCAAATTTTAACTCTTAAGTAGTAGATGCTTTGTATCGTGTATCTATTGAAAAAAAGATTCTGTGATTATTTTCTGATTCTGTTATATTTTAAAAATTTTTTTAAACTAACTGGATGTCAATATTCTATCTAACAGAGTATAGGTGATCACAGAAGGTAAATTCATTGGTACTTTAAAGAATAATAATTCTGAGTCTACTGAAGCTGAAACTGTCACAGCTTAGAGCAACAGTTTAGTTTTTCTTGAGTCTTCTGTATACTAAAAGGCAAATGCAAAGCAGGTATAAAAATGTCTAATGTGTGCGTATTTTATGTTTCATTTTTATTTTATTTTAGCTCCATGGCTGCTCCATTTTCACTGGGAAATACTGGCAGCAGTACTGGAAATGCAGTAGTGAGCACTCCAGCCATTCCTTACAGACTAAGTATTGGAGAATTTCTCACCAACAGAAGAGACTCAACTACTACTTTCAGCAGCACAAGCAGCCTGGCTAAACTTTTGCAAGAGCGAGGCATCTCTGCCAAGGTTTACGACAGCCCTGTATTAGAAAAACTGCCTTTGCTACAACCCCCTCGAACTCTTCCCATTCCTTCTACTCCACCAAATTCTCCTTCACGTTCACCTTGTCCTTCCCCTCCACTGTTTGAGCCTCGAGTGCATCACTCAGAAAATTTCCTGGCTTCTCGACCAGCAGAAACGTTCTTGCAAGAAATGTATGGCCTAAAGCCCTCCCGTAATGTCCCGGACGTAGGCCAGCTGAAGATGAACCTCGTGGACAGACTGAAGAGGCTGGGCATTGCCAGGGTGATCAAGCCCCCTGAAACACAGGACCATGGGAAGAATCAGGGGTCAGAGGTTAGCTTGCAGAGGCAGGACTCAGCTGGGTTTTTAAATGCAGGTAGCAACTTAATGGCAGGACTTAGAAGAAACCAGAGTCTTCCAGCCATGATTGGAGCACTGGGAGCTCCGGTTTGCACACAGTCATCAAAAATGGATATACTAAAGGAAGACTAACTGGCCTGAGTGTTTGACTTAGAGCACAGCAAATAATTTGAGGGATGAACATCCAGTACAGGCATTGTTAGATGTGCTACAGAAGAGTTGGAGAAGGCATGTGCATGTTAAAATGTGGGAGAGAAGAGCGTTGGGACCAAGGAGCAAAGGAACATTGCTTGGGTTTGAGGAAGAAGGTTTTTGTGGGAGATAGAAAGGTAAAACCAAAGCTTAATTTCAAGACCCCCTTCAGCATCTGTCTTAACTTAATCAGAAGTGAAGACTATTGTAGACATTTTCAGTGTTTTAGCCCTTTAACCTCTATGTGTAGGTATTCTATTTTTTTCCACCATACACCCATAGTATTTACTAGTTGTTTGCAGTCAGACTACATCATTTAAATATAACATAAAAATAACAGTCAGTCTGACCAGCATTATCAGCCCAAGTTCCTTTCTATAGCAAACAAATATGAAAACTTGGATTTTTTTTTTTTTTATTCTTACATTTTCTATTTCAGAAACTCTCCTCTTTTGAACTCCTCCTCACTTTGAGAAGCCGGGGAGAGAACCTTTAGCTCTGTATAAGAAAGTAATACTTCGGTTTACAAACACAGGATTTATATTTTAAAAGAGTGCAATTGTGTTAGTGAGGTATTAACAGAAGTTAATTTCTTTCCAGAGCTTGTGAACGAAGCATACAGAGAAATGTGCAATGGATAAGAATTAAGAAGCAGGAAAGTGTGTATTGGGGTGAAAACTTGAAGTTAAATCTTTCCAAAGTGTGTGCATCTGTTTAAATGAGGATATTTTGATGCATGCACACACACACACACACACACACAGAGAAATATCTCAGGCACATTTCAGCATTGCAAAAGGAAATAAACCCTAGGTGCTTGATTCAGGGTTTCTTTTTAAAGACTTAAGTGGAGAGCATTTACTTCAAGGAAAGTGTTGGAAGTTCAGAAAACTGCCTCTTGTCTTGCCAGTAGACATTTTGTGTATTTGAGAGATCTCCAGTAAACTTTATGCCTTCATTCACTTATTTCTCATTTTAGGCAGGATTTTGTTTAAAAGATTTCATTAAGAGCAAAATTTGCCAGTCTGTATATAGAAACAGGAAGAAAAAAGCTGGTGTTCTTTGTAGCATTTTAATGAATATTGAAATCCGGTGATCAGTGAAGGAGTGTGGTTCTGAACATAGCTGAGGCAGACTTTCCAACTCAAAAGAACTCCATTTTAGAAATCTGGTTTCTGAGTGTTAATCATCAAAATATTACTGCCCATGCTGCTTTTTTGATTCCTTCCTGTCCAAGGTTCTAATCATAACTGAATGATCTACAACAGATGTTTTGTGTAACTTAAGAAAAAGTTGTCTTTGCTAGAGCTGAATAGAAACAGGTTCTTAATCTTTATGTAAATTTTCACTATACCTATCAACATTATAAAATTGTTTCCATGCAATTAGATTAAATAGTTCCGTTTACTTTGCCTGTTACCATGTAAGTGGGGCATAGCTGGCAGCTGTCTGGGGGTGATGCATCAGTGCAATTACACTGATTTGCATGTGCCTTAAGGCACATCCACCATAATCACCACCCTCGTTGCTGCAGGGGTGAGTGGAGTAGGGCAGGAAAAGAAAGCTTCTTAACCTTGTTTATAGGAAATTTGTAACGTGGCCTTTCTGCTTTTACAGTTCTATAGATCTTGTGATGACTCTTTAATTTTTTTTTTTTTTGTAAAAGGGAAAGGAGTAACCACTTCAAATTTGCACAGGGATTCTTAGCAGAAGCTTGTCTGTCAGCAGCGCACAGAAATATTCAGGAACTCCTGGAGTTGCCTTTTGCTCTCTAAGCAAAATCTTACAAAAGGTGAATTTTATTTAAAAGACTATATACGGGTTAATTTTGTTTTTTAAATGAAAAATATTTAATTTTTTCATGTAAGTATTTATGTTTGTATGTACTTAGCTGTGCATGGTGTCTTGCCTAGCTACATAAGGTAAGAGTGAAAGGAGGGAGTGCAATGTTGGTCTCCAGTGGACTGAGATGGGTATGTCTGCTGTGGAACTGTAACTTCCAGGGAAATGAGTTAGCAAAAGCTTAGTCAGTTTGGTATCAACAGAGAAGTGTGTAGCATGTCAAAAGTATGTCCCTTTTATGTGTTTGTTGTAGGAATACCAGTCAGTTACAGATAAAGTTTTGAAGGTATTACACTGTTTCTAATAGGCTTCATTAGAATACTCCAGCCATTGGATCAGCAGAGTAGCAAATCAGCTAAGGCAGAATTCCTTTGGCAGACCATGGTTCAGGTAAAATTAATCTACAAGCATATAAATTAAATGTTTCTCTTGGGACACTTCCATATTCCATAGCCCAACAACATAAACTGGTTAGGTTCAAACAATGCTGTGGATGTCAAGAGGTCAGTTTGTTCTGTAGGTGACATGTATCATCAGATACTTTACATAAGGCAAAAAGAAAATGGAAGAACCTCTATACCATGGTGTTTGTGTGTGTTTATCCAGTTTGGTCGATGCTGTGGTGCAGTGTTGTTCAAATTCTGTCATGCATTTATGCCTTTGGATGGTCATGCACAGTTTGGATATGCATGCCTGGCTTGCAGTGACAGGGAAAATTGATACTTCTCCCAAGTTACCATTTTGTGCCAAAACCTAGAAGATAAACCTTTTTTTAATAACATGTTTTTCTGAGAACATTTTAGAAGTTACCATGATTCTAGGAATGATTTGGCTTTTGTTATCTCCCATAAGCGAGGTGAGAGGTAACAAACTGGCATGGCTGAGATCCTGCACCAGATCTTTTGTTTTGAGTAGAGGTAGACCTAGAAGGAATGGAGAATTACATTTTGGCAAGGTTCTGTTGTCTTTCAGGTTTGAGTCAAACACAGATGCTAGAAAGGACTTACCCATCCTTGTGCAAGTTACAAGAGACAGAAGGAAATTCTTGTATTTACCTTATTCCAATTGTCTTAAACAAAGCACAAACTTTAAGCTTTCCAGTTTCACTGTTAGTTTTTGATAAACTCAGTGATACCTGCATGCTCAAAATACCTGTGATCAAAGTTAAACATCTGCAGTTGAATTAGCAACAGAGAGGGAAGGAGAATAATTTGGTTTGGGGCTTCATTTGGCTGTTACATGAGGGGATTACACACAATGTTTGAACAGTCTGGGATTTTCATGGTATTTTTTCCATCTGCTTTTTGCACTTACTGTTGTTTCATAGTGGAATGTAAATTTGATAATAAACATGTATAACATGCCATTTTTCAGTATACTGCTGATCTTCTGTGGTTTGTTCCAGATGTCATCTTCTCTACTACCTAAGCGTAAAATCAGGCCTTTTAGTGGCTAAAATTTAAAGTGATTATTATACTGTACACAAGCTTAGTGAAGTGAGTTGGTATCTGCAGAAGGGGCTTTAGAAGCCAAAAAATTGATTTAGACAGCATTTGAGTGTCAAGCCTGACTTTAAATGGATCTGTTCGTATTTTCTGGTACCTTGGGGGTTTTTGTGCGTGGGTGGTGCTTTGGAGTTTTTTCCTCCCCTCTTTTACAACTGAGCAGCTACTGTGCTCCTCTAGCATTATAGTGTTAGCACTGCAGTGTTGTCTAACACCAGCACAGTTGGTTTTTTTACCATCTCAGTAGCTTATGTTATGTGAGCCTACAAAATGGGGGTAGACAGTGAAGCAGTTCTGTGTGCATGCTCACCATGGGAGGCAATATAAAATGTTTTAAGGAGCTGGGTACTTACCTAGTGACTTCTCCTGTGCTTAGAACTAAGACTCAAAGATCAGCAAGGTAAGTGAACGCAGGATAACTGGACATCTTGAAACATGAAGCTGTACCAGAGCAACTGATTTTCACTGTTGAGACTACTCTACGTAGAGGGTACTCTGAAATCCAGGACACAGACACATCCTGCTGAGGATGCTGGATGACAAATGCTTGACTTTATCTTGACGTGTATCAAGCCACTAAAATGATTTTAAGTGATGAGGACAAGTAACAAAACACACAGATGTGAGCTGGTTATATCCTATAAAATTTACAGCACTCTCCCCTTTATTTTGCAAAAGTTAGGCTTAAAGTACACAAGGTTTTATAATGGTTGTCTTCTAAAAGTTGCCTTGTAAAGATACCTTCTGAAAGGAATAGCAGTGTGGTACAGCTGATAAGAGGACACTGAGTGTATTTTAGCCAGCAAACCTCCGACAGAGATCAGCTAAATAAATCAGAGATAAATCAGAGACCAGCTCAGGGATGCTCTCAAGTATAAAGTGTTACATGTATTAATACAAATTTCTTAAGGCTTTTTCTCCTCAGTTGTATTTTCAATTAAAAGTATCTGCTCTTTTGGTAAGAGTAGACACTTGAAAGTCTGTTGTGTTTGATCAAATTCTGAGTGAAACCAGCCACTTCCAGGCTGCTGCAGCTCTCTCTGCCATGCAGTTCCCTCCCATTTAGTTGACAGGAAAGATGAGCCTCTTCCTCAGTGTGAAACTGGGCTGTGGCATCTGCTTCTTTGCATCCCACTCACAAGATTTTGTGCTCACTTCTTGATTTACCGCTGTCAGGATGGTGAGAACATCTTCCCCTCTGCGAAGACATGAGTACAGTTTGTATTAGAGGCAGTTAACATCAGCAAAGTAACAACGTCCTCACTGTCTTGATATATACCAGAGCTAACGGGCCCTGTTTTTAATAGGCTTCAGCACTTCCCCGAGTTGCTTTGAACAGTCCCCATGGTGTTGCCCTGTCTTACGTTACTGTTTTCACTCTGAGTGAGCATTCCCACTCCATATCATCTACCTCTGCATCTACATCCCATCCCTGTCATCCAGAAGAAAAATTCAAGTGTTGCCAAAAATAAGCTTATGGAAACATAGGTACCGAGGACAGCTGTACTCCAGGTGCTGGCACAGTGCCTGTATGTACCAGGTTCCCTCCCTGGGACTTCTGTAGGAGACGTAATCCTGCAGAGTTGCCATGCCCAGGAGGAAGTCTGCCTCTGCAGGGATGCAGTCGAGCTGAAACCTTGCATCTCGCTCTACAGAAGAATCTTGCTCTCCAGAGTCTGTTTCGATGGCCACACCTTTATGGAAAGCATCACCTTGGCAGGCCTGAATAAAAAAAACTTTTGGTTTTCCAGCAAGTGAGCTGCAATTCTGTACAGTGAAAGAAGTGGTCAGTTCCCGGATAGGTACTTCCTGCCCATCAACACCATATATAATGCCTTTTTTCCCATGAGACAGGATACAGCAAACAAAACAGTCTTTGTCCTCATGGTCTTCACTGCGGAAGATGTTCACAGTCTTACGGATTTCTTCTGCAGTGAGGTCTCTGTATTCTTCTACTCTAAAATGAAGCTTAGTAAAGACATTCCTCAGAGCCGCTGGAAAGCAAACAGAAGAGAAATTGGAGACATTTCATTATACGACAGTTGGACTGCAATTGGAAATTGCATTTCTAGACATAATTGGTTATCTGCTACTTGACTACATCAATGCAGTTATATTCCTAGTCTGAAAATACTCTAGTAGTCTAATCACTTATCAAATCTCTACTGAGTTCCCTTAACTGTCATTAAAAGGCTTTCTTGCCATCATCCCTCTGTCTGGAAAGCATGCAGAACTATTAAGAAAGCTGTATCTCTTTTCCCTACCCACTTTACAGCTAGTCCCTTCATCTCTCAAAAGGTGCTGGACAGTGCAGTTGCTTTACCCAAGAGGAGAGCACAACTGATTGTGCACAACTGGTCACAGGAGGAGAAACCTTGTGCTCTGACTTGAACTAGAAGTGGAGTTCAGTTCAGTGAGGGAAGGCCCATTGATGGATTTTATCTCTTGGCACAGACAGTACAAGCACAGACAGTACAAATACACTGATCTGAGAGACCCTAGGACCCACCATGAGCTCTGCTCCTGCTAAACGACAGCCTGCTAAAATCAGGGCCCCTGAATGCCAACATCCTCCTTTTTTTTAAGTTGGATGTTAAACAATGCCCAAGTCTGGTTCAGCAGCAGATGTTTCCAATTCTGCGTATTTTAGAATTAGTATGCATAAGGCTGATGCAAAGCTAGCCTAGCTTGTAAATTCCAGGCTCAGGGTGCTACTTAAGGTTGCAGTAACCTCACTAAAACTGCAAATTGCTAGTGAATTGTTCAGTGTCAGGCACTAAAAACTTGATGAGTGGATTAGGGCATGTCAGCACAGTACATAGAGCTGATTGAGCCACTACAAGAAAAGTATCCCAGAAAGGGAAGACTGAAATTTAGACCTTTAGGAAGAGAAACAAGGTTTCGATTTTTAAAGAGTCGCAAACTCATCCTTAACGTTCAGTGTACCTGCATCCACATCTGTACCATTCCGATCCTTCATGTGTTTGTGTTCCAGAGCTCCTTCCCTCGCTTTTGCAAAATTGTGATTATTCAGGATCAGGCACACTCCACAGGGTCGGCTGGTCATTTTGTAAGCTTCAAGCAGCTGAAAAGAAAGACTCCTGGTGAAACTCCTGCGCTGTCCTCCAGGTGCTCCTCAGCTGCTGGGAGTGGCACAGCAGGGTACAGAGCCAGCTGGTCTCCTGTCCAGGCAGCTCTCCCTGAACAGCTTTGCTCCCAGGGCCTGGCAGCGCCCTGCCTCACTGCCTTTGGCAGTGCCCTGCCTCACAGGACAGACCCTGCCGGACAACCAAAGTCAGGCTCAGCCCACATGGGGTGCTCTGCTCACTCACATCTCCATGCCAAGCCAGCTGCCAACTGCCTAATTCCTGGTATCATAAACTCAGCCTACCTTGCTACCCTTGCAGATGTTTATGAAGTACAACACTGCAGCAGCTGTGCCTGTGACAAAGCTTCAGAATAAAGGATGCAGAGTTGTGCATTTTTCTGTTTCTAGACAGTGCTTTTAACAGTTGGTCTTAGAACAACTGTTCACTTCATGGAGGGGTGAGCTCTTCTAAGACAAAATAATGATGTTTCTAAGAAATAAACTAACTTACCTGGGAAGAGTCATTAAAATTGCCAGGAAGATAAGGTGCTACAGATGACACCAGATGTCCTCCAGAGCCTCCTGTGTTGCCCCTCTCTTCCTCTGTGATGAGCATCTCTTCTTGGCCTGCAAAAGCATTCACGATTTGTCCTGTACAGTACCTATACAACACTTCAACAATAACTATGGGGAAGAGGCTGTTTCGTTCTGTTTTACCAAACAGGTTCAATCCATCTTCAAGTCTGTTCCACAGGCTGATGTTAATTTTTTCACAGAGACTCTTCAGCATACTTAGGTTGTCTTTTCCCAGAAGGCCCTTCTTCTCCATCTCAGTGAGAATGTCGAGCATTGTCTGGGTAATCAGAAAGGCAGTTTGCTCTTAGGGCACCTCCATGCTGCCACTGGGAGTGAAGCTGCAGCAAATGCACCTAAGCTTTAATGTACTGACAGCACATGTGACCCACAGAGTCAATCCAGCTGACTGGGAGCTCAGTTGAGACCTCATCTGAGCCAATTAATCCTAGTTCAACAAAACCTACAAGTACTGTTAAGCACCAATATCTTCTCAAAACATACTGATTTCCTTTCTGTAGCCCAGAGGTGCCAAGATCTAATTACAGTCTAACCCAGGATATCTAACAGTGGTCATACACGAATATATAACAACATTTTTAATGATTGCTTTCATTCAACTTTCAGTGGCTGTCTTGTGCACTTAACTGAAACACAAGAATCACTGCAGTGACCATCTTAAGCACTGGAAAAAAGGGTATAACCTCACATGATGGTGTACTCTGAAGCAAAAGGGGACCCAAGGGACAGAAACTCATCAAACAGTGAGTGGCAGAGCAAAGTGATCAAGAATTTACTAGAACAGCTATCACAGTTTCCACTCTAAGAAAAGAAGGAAAACCCTCTAATCTTTTATTAGACAGAACAAAGTACCCAGGAGTCAGAACTGCAGGCTGGGACAGCATAAAAGCACTGGATCTCCTGCAAGGCTACTTGTAAATTCCAAGCTCATTGGCCTTAACCTTGAGAAGGATCTGTTGCTTAGATCTGTATTTTCTGCATTTAAAAATAAAGAGAAAATAATAAAATAATACCCACAGTGGGTGACTTTCTGTATTTGATAATGACTTAGAAGAAAAAAAAAAGTCTGTTGGGCAAGATAAGTGAATGTGCTCATCAGTTTTTTGCTGATTAAAGCCACTGAGTACCCTGAACCACCGTAGGGTGCTTGGATGTGATGGCCTCAGTCCCTGGCACTCCTGGCACAGCTGGCTGTGACACAGCTGCAAAAGCTGTGCTCAACACCAGCCCAAACAACTCCCATATGCGCCCAGGGGAACTCTTTTTCTTGTGGTGTTTTCACCGTAAGAGTGACACCATAAAGAAGAGTGACACTTATTGCCTCTATGGATTATAGTAACAATTTTTAAAAAGTATTAAAAATATACTTACAGTCTCACGGGTTAGCTTTCTTTTTGGTAATTCTTTGACCAAAAGTAACTTGAAAGACATCAGCTCATCTTCGGTGATATCTTCAGATAGGTGAAAGAGCAAGTATCTAGAGAAAGATGTGGAGGGCGTTGTTACATCGTGTTTCCAAGCACAATTTAACTCCATACTACTGCACTGCCCCTTTCGTCTACTGTCCCCCAGCACAGAGTCCCCCTTTTTTTCCGTTTTAGATGGAGGACACGAGTCCCAGGACAGCCTGAAGTCAAACCCTTTTCAGCTGCAATTAAGCAGATCTCAGTTCTCCTGCAGTGAAAGCCACGCCGAAGCTCTGGGGAGCTGCGAGCACAGAGCCCCGCCGCCCGCGCAGCCCCGAGCTCTCCCTTCTGCCGGGCTGCAATCGCACCTCTCATAGGGCCCATTACCGCTTTCTCTTGGAAACCGCTTGCGCGCTTCCAGCCCTCAGCCCTGTTCAGCGGAGGTGGCGGCTGTCCCGGACAGAACGAGGAGGGGGCGGCTGTCCCGGACAGAACGAGGCGAGCAGCCGCTCCCGCAGCGCCGGCCCAGCCCGGCGCCCTCACTCACCGGAGGGGCGGCACCCGCGCCCCGCCCGGCGCCCGCAGCTCCCTCTCCACCTGCTCCCGGCTGGAGCCCAGGTAGGCAACCAGGAGATCGATCCGCCCGATGCGGTAG
Source organism: Falcunculus frontatus (assembly GCA_013398115.1). Classification (NCBI taxonomy): domain Eukaryota; kingdom Metazoa; phylum Chordata; class Aves; order Passeriformes; genus Falcunculus; species Falcunculus frontatus. The sequence goes on along the minus strand of VZRV01007336.1, from coordinate 134,063 downwards.
AGCAGCTCCCTGAGGAAGGCCAGGTTCCCCGCCTCCAGCACGCCCTTCTCCTGCAGCGCTTCGAACAAGTCGTGCGGGCTCCGAGCGGCTTCCAGCCTCCTCCTGGGGACGTGCTCCCAGCTGAGGAACTTGAGTGCCGCCAGCTCGGCGTCGCTCAGCTCGTAGCTGACCGCCAGCAGCAGGGGCAGCTCCATGGCCGCGCCACCCCCGCGCAGGACGGAGGCGGGGCCCGACCCGGGGCGGTGCTGCCCTCTGGGTTTAAACTTCCGGAGCGAAACACGCCGCAGCTCCGTGGGGAAGGGTGCGTGTTGGGGCATGTCTGCTCGCATTTCCGACTGTGCTTGAGCAAACCGAACCTGCTAGTGCGGATGCAAAGGTCTCCCTCTGCTCGGGTTTTTTCTGCCGTCGCCTCTCGCTGGTTCCCAGGCACTCACAAATCACTGCTATTTTAATACAAGGAGAAGGAAGCTTTTTTAACACCACTGATTCGCCTTCCTCCTTGGGAGCCTTCTGGGCTGCTGTCAGAAAAGGCAGCACACTCCCTGCAGGCGTTCGGTAGCAAAGTAGAATAAGTAGCAAAATGTGAGTGACGGGGCAAGGATTCATGCCACTGGACAACATCATTTCTTCTTCAGCTAACAGTCCTCCCCACCTCTTGTGTTTTCCTTTTCAAAGAGCACCACTCTGATCTTGCCTGCTTTCAGTTTAACTCTGCAGGACTTCAACTCACCAACTTTTGTTTCCTATCAGACTTCTGGCTCCATTTTGTGCTGGCAGTGCTGCTGCTGTCTGAAAACAAAACAGAATTAAGTGCCAGGTTTGTTGTGACTGGATTTGGCCTCCTAGCCATGAGCTGGGAGGAAAGAAAAGGCGAAGTAAAAAACAAAGCTGAGGGCCTTCAGAGAGAAAAAGTGATTGCCCCTCACCATTCTCTAGGTTGTACCACAGAGAAAAAAGAGTCACGAAATCGCAGAACCAACTTCCTTCTTAGCTCTGTGGGAGGGACATAAATCCGTGCAAAAACCTACCAGCCAAACTTTGCTCAGAACTGCAAGTCTCAAAGTGTGTTTTCTCCTTCCCTGATGCTGTATGACCTACGTATAAATTCACAGTATGGCTGTTTTCTGCAGTTTTCTAGAGGATTTTGGTGGGGTTTGCTCTTCCTCATAGTAGGTCTTCGTCAGCAAGTGATAATGCTAACTAATGGAGGTGGCTGGATTTAGTAGGAAGAACAAAATATCAAATCAATTTAATCACAGAATGTGACTGATTAGCACCTCCTATAGCCTCCTCCATCCCCCACATTCCTCCTTCCCCGCCCCAGTGGAGGACGTCTCAGAGGAGAAGGACAAAAACATACCATCTCAGGGAAGAACAGATCACAAAGAAAGTCCAATTTACCTCAACACCAGGGAGATTGGAGGGTGACCTTAGTTTTAGAGAAGACATTTGCACCTGTGAATCACCAGGTACCCCAAAAAAATTAACAAGGAATAATGTCTTCCTGAGCAAGCCAGACCAGCATGGAGGGTGTGGATACACGGCTCACCCCAACCCAACATAAAAGTATAAAACCTGGACAACTGATAAAGCATTTAATCTTTGAAAAGAGCAATGGGCTTGAGCTGGCTTCCACCCACATTCCAACATAAAAGTATAAAACCTGGACAACTGATAAAGCATTTAATCTTTGAAAAGAGCAATGGGCTTGAGCTGGCTTCCACCCACATTCCACCATGACTGGGGATGTCTGGTGTCATGATGGTGAGCACACCTATGTAGCTGTCTCACCCTACTAAATCAAAATCCCGTGTAGCACCAAATATACCAAATAAGTAAATTTGATATTCAGTTCCTCCTCATGTAGAGTAGCTGAAAGAACTTGGTTGGAGTGTCTTGAACTCTGACACAGAAATATGAGAAACAGAAATGCTATAGATTCACAACCTTCCAGCAAGTTTCTCAGAGAGGAGGCAGTTACTGAATGGCCCTACTGGCATCAGCTGCCATTATCACGACAGTCCTGAACTTATTCTTTCCTACCATCTCTCAGCTGCTGTTGAAGGGATACCCATCTGCTACCCTTTGGGGTGGCTGCCAACAAACACTCCAACAAGAGCAAAATGCTCTGCTGAGGTAAAAGTGTTTGTTGTGCTGACTATCCCTCAGAAAGCTCATCCAAGAGAGGAACACACTGCAAACCGAGGTGATATAAAAACCAAGAGAATTTATTATAACAGAAATAAGATTACAGAGCTTCCTTCCAGTATTCCATAGTCATTGATGACACTGTGCCCTGAGAGCTCTGAGAAATAACAAAATGAGAACCTTTACTCTTGAAAAATGTATATAGCTGGGCTGCTTATTCAAGTAAGTGATTGACAGAAACCAAACCAAATATTTAGAAGAAAAGAACCAAACTAACATAATCATAGGGCTTTGGTCCTTCTGGAGCAGGATGTTATTTTCCATGAACAGTTATAGCTTCCAAAGACAGACAATGATTCACCTCTGGGTAAGGCACCTTACAACCTTACACATGCTGCCTGGGAACGGATCCAGCATTCTGAATCTGTACTTTTTTTCAGATTTCAGGGACTTAAAACAACTCAGACACAAACGGGACTTCAGTGACATTTCCAGCAACTCTTACAATACTACTTGAAAGTGCTTTCTCACTTGAAACCCAGACTGAACATACTCCACTGCTTCTGCAGGACAAAAAGCCAGATGATCTGCAGTTTTCCACAGCCTTACCCAAATGCTACAGATCCAGGTGTTGGAAGACTGATTCAATATGGAAGTTGGACAATTTAGGTCCCATGCCTCCTTAAAGGACTGGGGCTACTACATAGATCCAGATAATTTCTCATGTAAATTCTCTTCCCTGTTGAAGCCCACTCCAGATATCATTCCTAACCGAGTCTATTCTTACTTGTCTACTTTTCATTGTGGAATTTCAAAGATCAATCGCTTCAGTAGTGTTGATGTTATCTTTGGCATCTGCTTACATCCTTCTAATTCTCTTCCTGCCACTTCGTTGTTCACTTCTGTCAGGATGGCTGTGAAATCCACACCGCTTGAACAAAAATGAAAAGAAGTTACATTGAAACACATGGTACTTGCAGCTTGGCCAAGAAGGTGAGCTGTGTTTGCTCCAATAAAGTGGTATCCCAGGGAAGGCTGGTACCTTCCCTCACCCTATTGCCACTGAAATTGCACATTCCATTGAATAACCACAGAATTCAGTGTGTTTTGGGGAAATAAAAGCAACCTCCATGTAGCATTGCTTTGGTTACAGCCGGAAGAGGTCACTAAGATGAAACAGAGACAAACCTATACATTCTCCATGTCTTCTTCTGGACACCATGAGAAAGTCATATCTGAAGGGAAATTCTATTTTCTAAATGAAGTTTATGAGGGGATGGGTGGGAGGCAATAATGAAAATTATGACTACAGAACACTGGGGTTTTTTGTCTGGGTAATTACTCAACAAATTCACCTCTAATCAGGTGCCACTGGAAGAAAAATCATTTATCAGTCAAAAAATGTTAAAAACCACACATACACACTTGTTTGTGTGTAATGGTGCAGCATTACAACCCTGGTTTTGTCACAGGAAAACCAGGGGAAGTCACTTATACTTTGGCTCATCAGTAGAAGACTAACAATGCCCAATTTCAAAATAAATACTGTTCTCCACTGTCCTGCAGGTGAAAATCATTAACTGCACAAATGCAAAACACGGTCTTTCAGCACAGCATGCTCAAGTATGCACGTCTGCAATACCCCAAATGTACAAGAAATAAAAATAGTACTTACAGTGGGCAAAGCAACTTCATCTTCTCACAGAGGGATTGAATGTAAACACTGCCACTCCTACGACTGCGGAAGGACAAATAGTCCTCCACTGTAGCCATGCCAATCAGAATATCAGCCTTATCAGGAATGGAAGTTGAAGGAGTAGCATCCACCTCAAGATGTCCAGAAGAGTCTGGTTCTACTCTAACAGATGGATGACCTTGAGAGCCTTGGCAAGCCTGGATGATAAACACCTTGGGTTTGCCAGCAAGAGAAGGACAATTAGTTCCAGTGAAGCAGGAGACTAAATCTTCAATATTTACACACACATCATCAACGCCTTTTATTTTGTCTTTTTCACCATGGGACAAAATGAAGCAAACAAAACAGTCCATATTTCTATGATCTTTTTTGCTGTATTCTTTAACTGTCTCTTTTATTTTTTTTCCTTCTAGATCCATGTACTCAACTGTCTCAAACTGAAGCCACTTAAAGACCTTCTTCACAGCCTCTGGGGAAAAAAATCAGAAGGAACTTGTTAAACATACACAGTGACAAGGAAGATGCTGAAACATCAGTGTCTGTGTGGTAGATCAGATATTAGCAGAAGTGTTCAGATCCCACCAATAAACTCACCTGACAGGCTCTTAGCCTGCCAAATCCTATTAGAAAAACCCAAATGCCTAATTTGCCTAATTTTATTTTTTTTAAAACACAGCTGGGTTAAGTATCATGCTATCTAAAACAAAAACAAGTTTTAGATTATATGTTGTATTGGTACAAATTAGTGAAGTTTACTGTGTTAAAGCAAGCTTTAACTATGGATTGCATAGTAGTCTCAGATGCCTAAGAACAACACTTGGTGAGTTCAAGAAGTAGCATCTCTTTAGAATGACAGATTCTGCCACTCTTAAATGAAGTAGGTCCCTAATTCTGTGAGAATGATTGATGCAGCAAGAAGGAAGTTGGAGTAACCTGCTCACAAATGCTATGAAGGCTTCTCAGCAAATGGTGGCCTAATTGTTGTGTGGGCAGAGAGAAAGTAGCTGGGAAGAAAGCAGCCTATAAATGGGCTGGATGGAGTTAAAGTATCTTTGACATGTCCCTTCGTGAATCCGATTTTCCTTTTTTTCTCTTGTTTATCTTAAAAGTGACTTGCAGGAAGACAGGCTTTAAGGAAAATTATAGAGCATGAATTTGAGAATTGAAGAGAATTTGAGGACTTAAAAATACTTTTCTATAGTAGCTAAGAATTAAAAACAATCAAAAAGTGAAAATGTGGAATAATAATAATTTTTTCACTAATTGTACATATAACCAATTAAGACAATGCTTTTTTCTTAGACTAAAAAGTAGATCCTTCTTTAGGCCATCAGCTAAATGTTGGAAGTGGCATATTTCCAATTGCTACAGTGACTGTCACTCCGTTCCCTGGAGGCCAAGGAGTACCATGGACATGATTCTTCTTCACAGCAAAGTTTAGATAATTGTTTTGGAGAATTATCAGAGAAAAAACCGAAACCAGTGATTGGATTTAAAAAGTACTTACCTCCATCTTGCAATGTTCCCTCTCTATTGTAACGTGGATTTTTAAAAATGTGGTTGTTAAGAATTAAACAGTAACCATGGGGGTTATTTTTCATCTTATATATTTTCCCATGCTGCAGAAACAAAAAAAAAAAGCAGGTAGGAAAGCAGAGCCAAGCATTCAAAAGAGAAATATGATATATACAGATTGCTGGTCCATCATCCAAGCACAAAAAAAATCACAAAGGCCAAGAAACAAGAAAAGAAATGCCTAAGGATACAAGCTAACCACAGAGGAGAAGGAATCTGCATTGTCTCTCTGAACCCATCCTCCTCTCTCTCTTCAGTCAGGGTAAGATTTTGACATGGGAGAAAGGATCCAGGAGCACAAATTTGCACGTGCATAGGAAAAGTTCCTGCACCCCACCAATCCCTCTGAGGGTGCTTGTGCGATTCCAGTGAGGTAGTGGGTTCTGCTATTCCCTTCCCATCTGCCCGGGAGTATCCTGGCCAGGACTTTAATGTCCCAGTCTCCATTATCTTTAGGATTGGTTTTCTTCACTCCACTGTTCATTCTTTTCTTGCTTAAACAGTTGCTGACAACCAGGTCCCTACAAAGAAGGCTTGGTCTTGTTTGGAAAACAGGAATTGTTCCAAGGCCTACAAATAGAACCAGAACCCCTCCATCTTGGCTGTTTCACCTGTTTAGTGTTACGAATTTATGCTCCCTCTCCCAGGAGTTGGATAAATACTTTAAGGGTAATCTTGAGGTATTTCTCACCTGGTGTGCTGCCTCTCCCTCTGCTCCTCGTGCCTCTGGATGCGCAGACACAGACACAGGATAGCGGACTTCTTCCCTCGAATAATTTTCTAAGAAGGAGAAGATAAACAAAACATTTTAGAACTAAAAGGATAAAGCTTCCACTGTGCGTATTTCACCACTCGAAAACCCAGAACAAGGAGTGAGGTGGAAGGGGTTTTCACCCCAGTGAGACACCAGCATTTTGTAGAGCTGGGCCAAGCACGGCTCCAGTTTCACAGATGACTGGTTATTATAGAAGCCGTGCAGGGCTGTGCTCCATTGCTTCTCTGCTCTTTTACCCGTAGCAAGATACAGATAATCAAAGGTTGAATGTGAGTAGTCATCCCAGGCAAGCCATTCACCAGCATCTCCACTCTGAGATAGATAAGTGAAAGAAGAGACCCATTTTTGTACAGTAGTACAAAATGCTGGTCCATTTACTTCTGAGGATACTGTCTCTTCTCCAGAGAACTTTACTGTGTGGGTGGGTGCACCAAGGATGCAAAATACCAGCATAATGAAAGATCTCCTCAAAGCACTTATTTGAATACAACTTTCTGAAAAAAAGTGAAGAAATCATCAAATCCATGACCCTAACCAAAGGAAACAAAATCACAATACCCATTTTACAAGTTATAAAAATGTGTTTAAATGAAATTTAATTGTCAGGGCAACAAGATCTACACAACACGCTTTTTTTCTACTTATCAAGAGGACAAAATAATAACAGTACTACTAAAAAGCCATTCCCCTATCACAGGACTTGCTTGCACTAGCCTCCCTTGGCAATTATCTTCTGCTCTTTTAGAGACACCAGCAGAGGACAGTAGCACAAAGACATGCAGGGAAAACTAGTTGGTAGCTCTGCAGGGTACTGCATGGGCTGTATAAATGTGTCTGAGGAAACACACGCCCAGAGTCATTCAGAAGGAAGTTGTTATTGACTGAGACATCCTGTTTCCCAAAGAAACACCCAGCTATGGTGCCAGAAGGCACCACCTCAGCTGCAACAGCCCAGATATACTGAAGTCCTTGAAATTTCCCATCTGGTTACAGAAAGCTACACTTTAGCCAAGTGCCTGGTTTTCAGGGACTTTCCTTTGTCTAAGAGCAAATGGCCTGGCTAACAGAAGATAATGCTGACAACCTCCCAACACAAGTTTCCCCAAGTCAGCTGTCCCTTCCAGTCTCTTACAGTGACTTGGAAGTTATGCTGGTCCAAAACCAGCACTGCACTTTTTCCTGAACAGATAAATTGCATTTAAGGCAAAAAGAAAGGAGAAGAAGACCATTTACAAGGCACAGAATATATTTCAAGGATAGATACAAGAATCCATGATGGGATAATGAAGTAGCAGAAAATTTCAGAAACCAGAGTTCTCCAGAGCTGTTCTGCCTATCCTAGGATACCACTGATGCCAAATTAAGGCATCACCATCAGGTTGCTTCCTTATCACTGGACTTCTAATCTGCCAAGGATGGAGCCATAAAAACCACAAAAGACCCCAGCTCTGTTCTTAAACAGCAAATTAAATAAATTTACCTTTTTTTTTTTCTTCATAGGCCTCAATTTTTTTCTTTAAGTCAGCTCTAAATCCCTGTAATATATCTTTCAGCATTGTCAGGTTATCTTCTTTAATTATCCCATTTATTTCCATTTCCAGAAAGACCTGCAATATTGACTGGAAAACAAAATCACATAACCCAAACTCATCCAGTGACCTTTGATAACTGCAGTATCAGGAACTTCTGTGACAGGGCAGAAGACAACATCCTCATTCCCAGAGACTGACCAGCTAAAGACCTATTACTTTTTCCTCCAAACCTCATTAAAGCAAGGGTCAAGATGCAATGCAACTGAATAAACACATCGGCACTAAGGTTAAAGCAGGACAATTAGAAATTGCCTATAACTAGGCTATCCTGCTTTGTTTCAGCAGTACAAAGCACTGATGAGGATAACATGACATCCTGTTGTGCTTTGTGTTCTGATGAAGTGAAGTCCTTTAGCTATGCCATTTTGCATTTTCTATTACAGAAAAGCTGTTCAGCACTGATTTTGTTTATTAACAAAATAACTCCAACTCCAAATCCAGCAGATTTACCTCCAACTGTCCTCTAAGTTGGAGGTAAATCTGCTGATTTTCCTCTAGGTGCCACAATACAAATAGGACTTTTAAGGAAAGTTCTTAATAATACCAAGCATTTTTATAACACTGCTCATTACTTACAAGTATTAAACTAGCTCACCCAATTTCTTAATACTTTTTGGGGAAAGTTAACAATATGTTGTTACTCCAAATTGCAATAAAGAAGAAAATTTACCCACTGACACACAAAAATTCATGGTTGAACTCACATTATAACTCAGTTTTCTGTCTCCAAAACATCATTTTTCCTTTAGCAAACATCACTCTTCTTAGGTATAGCATATGTTTTATAAAGACACTTGTCTTATAAATGCCAAGCAAAGATTAAAGGAAGAGCATGATGGATTTTCCAGGAAGACAAGATCAAGGAAACAGGTGGTGGAGAGAAAATAGAATCAGAAGAGCAAAATAAAAGATACAATGAAAAAAATAAGGGTCCATTCTTTCACACAGCATCTATTAGCTACCATGACAATTCTTTCAAACCAGATTTTCATGAGAGCAGACTCCTTTCTCTTTACTCTCTTCTTATGAGAACTAGAGGACTCTGAACTAGCCTTGCAAAAAACTTCTCAAGATCATTTTTCATACAGCATTGTCCTGGAGCTTGTTCTTTGGTAATTGTTTTTGGAGCAGGAACTTCACACTTCTGATGTCTTCTGGAGTCAAGTCCTCTGCAATTCCATATAGCAGTTGCCTGAAAATAAAGAATAGAGAGACCTTCAAGAAAGCTATAAGAAGTAAACACCACAATTTGATGCCTTGGGTTTTAGCTTTTATATTTTCCAAATCCTGTATTACTTATTGTAAAACTCTGAAGTGTTTTATAGCCTGCTAGCTGCTCTTCTCTCATCCTAAGATAGACATAACAAAGCCTCTCTACGTTTGCTCTCCAAGGACACCCAGACTGTCCTGGGCCCAGAATGTGTAAACCAACATCTTGAGAAGAGGAGGGTAAGCTTGGAGAAATTACATCATTAGCTAAAGATTTAATTGGCAAATTTATGCTGATGCGCAAATGAACCAAACCCATAAAAGTGTGAAGAACTCATGACTTGTCATCCATCTTGGGGTCCATTTTGGCAGTAGCCTCTGGTCTCCCCAGGGTGTACCTTTGAAGGCCTTTCAAATAAATATCACCTTTATTCCCTTATTCCTGTTTAGTCTCTGTTTCCAGGTAGCCACTTCCGGCATCAAATTAAACGTTTGAACTGCAAAATGTAAAACTCAAAATGGCAGGAATTCACGTGTAATACACACAGTTATGCTCGGATATTCATAAGACAACCGTGCAGAGAGAAAAGACAGCTGACACTGAACTGTTGCATTCTGTGTTTACCTGTAAGCTGACACCTGTGCCCTGCCCGGGAGCTGCAGCTCTCTCCCCATCTCCTCCCGGCTGGAGCCCAGGTGGGCAGTCAGGAGGTCGATCCGACCGATCCAGTAGAGCAGCTCCTTGAGGAAGGACACGTTCCCCGCCCCGATCATGTCTTTCTCCTGCAGAACTTCGAAGAAGGCCTTGGGCTCCTGGATGGCTTCCAGCTTCCTTCTGGGGACATGCTCTAGGCTGAGGAACTTAAGAGCTTCCAGTTCATCTGTGACCAAAGCCTCAGAAACTTCAAAAAGCAGTTTGCGGAAGTCTCTACTCATTTCACATCAGGATTTGGATCTAAACACAAACAGCAGTTGATTTCACGTGTCAGTAAGACTAGTGCAACAGCATGATTTATATGAGAGGTATCACATCATGTAGAATAGCCCAAAAGAAATACGTGCAATCAGAAGTATTTCAATAGAGAGAAGCTGTCTTGCTAATAGCTTTGATGCTTAGCTCTTTCAGTTCTATGGACTTAAAAAAGAATATTAAAACCTCTGTACTAAGTGACATTACCAGAGAAAGTCTTAGATCATTCTTGCCTCCTATGGTGTGTCTAGACAGTGGGAAGCACCAATGTACAGGATGTACAATCCTGGCAGGCTGCTGCTGGTTTCGTTTGGGTTTTTTTGAAGTTTGATACCATTTGGGAGAAACAGCCACTTGCCAGTCTGAAATACAGACTATGTAATAAATGAGACTGCCAAATTTTACACCACAACGAATGTTTTACATCATAACAACACTAAGAGTCCACATGAGTATAGCGACTCTAAGCTATCTGGCTTCTCCTTTGTTTTTTTTACTGCTTCTGGTCAGCACACCCAAAGCACCTCTTCCTCTTTTGGTTTATCTGCATCAAGTAAAACTCAGTTCCCAGCTCTCAGTTAATTCGTAATATTAAAAGCAAGTACAGATCATGTCAACCCTTTCTAAAAGGCCAGAAGAATTCCTATCAAACTATCTTTGTTTCACTGAGCATGAAATACCACCTCCCTTCTCCTCCACTTTCTCCATCAGCTCTAAAAATATTAAACTTGGCTTATGAATTCAGTTTCTGAGCACAAGAGAAAGAAAATACTAAGTGCAAGCATTCCAACTATCTCCCCCTGACACTTAAAGGACCTGCTTCCACTGATGTGACGAGCCATGGAAGCGTTGGTGTCTGTTATAAATTCTTGTCAGGCTGTATTTATACAATACACTTCCACAAGAGTGGAGGCTAACAAGCCCTTAGTTTTGCACAGTATGCTTCACAAATCTCACTACAAACTCCTCAAAAGGTGCTGGCTCACAAGCCACAAAAATCTCCACAAGCTCCCCCCTCCCACAACAAAGTTCAACATTGGAATATGGGGTAAAACATTATAGCTGTGCAAGCCGAGAAAGGGAAGAAAGCAAAGAATATCACCAGTCCTTAGATCCTGTGTTGATGCTGCCACACGGATAGTCTGGAGATGGAGAGACAGAGAAAAGAGAGGGGAAAAAAGGGTGGGGAGGGTGTGTGCCCTACCCATGTCCTGCTGTAGTTAACCTGGTGCATGCCCATTATCTAAATGAGACTTGTTTTGCGTTTTGTTGATGTGTGCACAAGCAGCTCACAGGAAGTGAGCTGGGCTGGGGGACGGAGCACGAGTCTCAGGGCAGAGCAGGGACTTGGCTCAGCACAGCGCTGGCCGCTGCCACAGGACCCTCTCCTCTGATCACACCTTTCCTGCAGCAATACTCAGAATGTTTGAGACAGAAAAGTCGACAATGATAAGAGAAATTCCTACTGGAAGTTCTATTGGAATACTGCAATCCATTTTACTTACTGCTACTGCAAATGTTTCAAAACCAACACTCCAAGGTAGCCCAGCTGACTAACTGTAATAATAATTAGCAGATAGTTGTGTTCTGCTCTCCTCCAAGGACCACTCTACAGCAAAGGAGCTTTTTGTGGCATACCCTTGGTCAGCATTCTGTTGGTTAGCAAGAGTTAATGTACAACTGAATCTTAAACCTTTGCATTTCAAATAAACTGATAAAACAGCACAACGTGTTGTGACACAGCACATACGATTCATATTCTGCCCCAAAATACTGTTTTCTTTAAATCCACTCAAACTGAACTTTTAAACAGGCAAGAATCCATATAATTCAGCCCATATAAACCAGTAGTATCTGAATGTGCTTAACCTCACAATTCAATGATTACCTGACTTTATAGTTCTATAGCCACACAGGAAAGAATAATATTTTCTTGGTAGCTAGTTATGAAGTTATCTTCTTTCTTACATAAATCATGCCTTTCATTTAAGATACAAGGGATATTGCTAATAAAAGCAAATCTTTCTTGTAAAGGGAATTTTCGTTTTATTTCTCAAAGGCTCTAAGTTTCAAACCCATCAAATTATTGCAGTTAGAAGAGATGTGCCACCTATATGCTACATTTAAGCCTGTCTGTAATTACAGGGAGCACAATTAAAAGAATATTTAATTGCCACTTTTTCTCCCAGGTTACTAACTTAAAGACACAACTGATACAAGAAGTAAAATTATTATTATTAATAATAATAATAATAGTTTTACATCACTTACATGGGAGGACAGGCTGGAGGAGTGCTGGAACAACTCTGACAAAAGTGAGACAGCCAGTCTCTAAAGTTCTGCCTTTTATATGATACGGTATTGTCACATGACTTACAGGAAGTATGTTACAATGGAATAAAATGTTAATAAAGCAGGAGATCCCTACTTCACACTTCCATTTTCAGAGAACTGATTACAGAACTTGTGAGAAAAAATGGCAAACAAGCCATGAAAGTAATCAAGTTTTGCTTCTAAGGCAACACACTAAGCAGCATACCTAGTGCTTTCTAACAAAGAGCACAGCTCAGCTCTTTTGCTTCTCATACATAAATCCTAATTAAAAGACAGTGTGAGATGGCTGAATCAATTATACCTTTTCATTTAAAATATCTCAGTCCCACTGTCCTGCTGTGTCACCAGATCTGCCATGACTCACCCCCTTTCTCCGAAGTCCCTCCCCAACTCACGCCAGCTTATTTTTAACAGGAAAATATTTCTTAAATTAAAACGAGCCAACTATTGGCACCAAATTCAGTAGCAGCACTCAGTAAATACAGGGACCTCAACAACTAAACATTCTTCTGAAATTATTTATGTAATATACTTCCCCATTTAGAGGAGAATTCGAACAATAATTAGCTGTTTACATCTTCACTCTCTTTAAAGTAAAGAACTCAGCCTGTGATGAAAAGGTTCCCAGCACGCAAGTCACCAGTATCTTCCACGCAGCAGGAAACAGAACAGTGCCCAGCATGGCTACCTTCTCTTGGAAGACTTTCAAGGCAGCATTATGAAGAGAGAGTTAGGAGAGCTGGAATTTGTTAAAATTTTGCAATGAAAACAGCCATTCATTGATTTCAACCTACCTTTACAAAGTCAAAATTATAACACACCCTTTGATAGAATGAGGTGTACAAATTCCTTCCAAAAGGCACGCTCTAGTAACAGATCAGAAAACCTTGTTTCAGTGGCAGGAATTGTGCCATCATCCAAAGGCTGGGAGCAGCACAGAGGAACGCCCCGAGTACTCTCATCTTCGGGTCCAAAAGGTTTGTCTCCATGTCATTCCAAGTCTCAGCATCTCTTTCTCTCTGTCATTTCTTCAATGTTTTACCTGAACCAAGACTTCAGTTGCAGTCTGAAAGAGCCAGCATGCCGTGATATGCACTGTGACAAATAGATAATGGCTTCTCCTTTCATACAGCAGTTTAAGGACCACCCCTTTTGGCACTATTAGTTTCACTTTTGATTTCTTCCTCTCGCGCCCTTTCTGGAAATGTTCCTGTCCTTTTGTTAAATTAGTTTTCCTAATTTCCCTCGGCTCCCCTGCACTCTGGTTTCCCCCAGAACTGTCTCAGTGACCCAATCTTTTCCTTGCACAGCCTGCCAAAAATTCATCTCCCTAGAAAGGGTGATCTTGAGGAAGAAAAACTGCTGAGGCTGCTGCCTGCTCAGCAACTGTAGTGACTGTGTCCTGCACTGGCACAAGGGGGGATACACAGCTCCTGCACAGAAATGACAGGAGGGACAGGATACTAGAAACTTCATTTCCACTTTAAGATCATGACCTTCCCAAGATACCAACTTCCCCAGAAGGCTCTTTTTACACTAGTTCCACTTAAATCTGTCTATATAGGGGCTGCACAAGACACAACTCTTCCTTAATTCTGTAGGTGGAGAAAGCTCACATGTGCATGTGTCTGTGTGCTATCAGTAAGCCTCAACAGCAATCAGCCACGTTTGTTTGTCACTGGTTTCTTTCTGGCACAGCTCTGTGTCACTGGAGTTACAGGGAAGGTGTACTGTGTGGACAGCAAGGAGTGATGAGTATCTAAGTTGTACAACACCGACCCGCTCTCCCCAAGAGTTTCTAACTTCCACCTCACAATAAACTGCAGGAGATCACATAGAAATAAATGCCCAACTGGCTGGATGGCAGCTGCAGTTCCAGTGCTAAGCCTGCCCTGCCTTTAGGCTTGTGCTGACAAGTACCACTGTGTACACCCAGGTATTAGAGTGTAAAGCCACATAAACACAACACACACAAGTAAAATATTCACACTAAATAGGCTAAATCAGGGTAGCGGAAATTTTGTTTAAACAAACTTCTTATGAGCAAGGGAGATTTTAGCAGTCTTTCACACTTCACAAGTGTGGATCCCTCCCCCCTAGGGAACTCAAGGCAGAAGTCAGCTCAGACTTTTTCTGACTGCCTTTACCTACCTATGATTTAACTGGAGATTACCCGGGCAGAAGTTTCTACAGAGAGAGCAAGACAGCATGATGATATTCCCTGTCTACCAAACTAAAAATGAAAACGAGATCCTGCAAAACAAGGTCAATGACTACTCCATACTGATAAAAATTCATTTGTTCCCTAAACATGCAAAATGAGTGCATCAAGTTTGAACAGTAACTGCAAGCCAGAAATATCACAATTCCATCCCAATGTTATATATTCCACTAAAGGACAAAACATTTTTCTTATATGTGGCATAAATGTAACTTCAGGTGTGTGGCAGCCATGCTAACACAGAAGACTTAAAATGCAATGGGTCGTGCAAGTACCACTTAAGGGACCATCAGGTTTTGGAAAACTGGCTGCATTTCAGTGCTCTGTATGATGCAAAACTCCCCTCTTAAAAATAGTGCAAGCTAGAAATTGCATCCAATAGCACTAGACAGTACTCTCTCAAGTCTTCACCTTAAGGTATGGCTAATCATATATAACAATGAGTGTTTTGATAAAGTTTCACTTCAACTTAAACCCTGAAGCAGTTAAAACCTCGCTAAATCATGCAGACGAACAAAGTGCAGGAATCAGTCAGAAATGAGGATAAACCTTACCCCAATACATAATTTTAATCTCACCAAGCTCTTAAAAAGTATGAATTTAATGCAGTAACAAACAGGAAAGACACAGGCATACATAATAACTGCTCATAACAAAACAACATAGCCTTATTTCAGTTAACTCACAAAATTCTGTTAGCAGCTTAGTCAATAGGAGCCTTGTTTCTCAAATGGCTGCATTTTAGATCCTAAACCAACAAATGATAATTAAAAAATGTAATGCTTAACAAAATTAATCTGACTGCTATATTTCATAGCATGCAAATCTTCTACCCTAAATTTTCTCAGAAGTGATGGGGAAATAAAAGTTCACAAGGTTTCACAGAGGGAATAATGGGCAGCATTTTTGCTTTACTCTGTTTTGGAAAACTTCATTGTACATGAAGTTTGTGTTAGCCATTTGAGGGTATCAGTGTGCACTGTGGAACAAATTGCTGATTTCAGTTGGTAACTGGTTCTTTATTAAGTTTCATTAGAGATGGAAGAAATCCTTTTCCACTTACTACTTAAGGTTTTCTCTTCATTCCCACTTTTTTCTCTCTATGAACATAGCTAGTGGATTTAGAAACAGCATTTAAAATTGCTAGCCTGCAAAATAAAACATGATGAGACTAAACCAGACCATTAACAATCCTGGTTTAGATGTGAAAGCTTACATACAACCCCAATGCTGCAAGAAAAAACCTTTTGTATCTGCAGCCTGTGCAGGTACAAAAATGTTTAACATGATAGAAGTGTGGTTCTTCCAACACTGATAACTCTGAATATATAGATGATGTAAATAGCTGGCACATGGATTGTTTTAATTTTATCTTCTCCAGTTTCACAGTTTGTTTGAAGAAAAATTTATGAGGCCTTGCATCGAAGCTAACAGATCCTCGGGGTTTTGGGTAACTGTCTTAAAACAAGTAGTGTGATGAACTGTATTTAAATGAGATGATAAAATGATGTGTTTTAAAAGCCTTGATGTTGCTCTGAAGGAGGAGGAGCCATAGGTATTGGGAATATAAATTTTCTTCTTAAGGTATATGCTGGTTGTGGCATTTGCTTCTTTGTACCTGAAGGGCTAACACGTCTGGCCACATCTTCATTAACTTGTGTAAGAATTGACAAAATATCTTCACCCCTACAGCCAAAAGGAGAGCAAAAACCAAAAAAAATTACTTATTAGTGAGCAGATGGCAATCCACTTAACATCTCCCTGATCAGCTAGAAGATACAGTATGAACACTTAAAACACAAAAAAGAGAACACGCCATTTTCTCCAAATTTCTCTTTTGTCCTCATTGGAGTCATATTAAAAACATAAGACCTTTTCTTGCTCTGTCTTCCTTAATTCAACCAATAAAGAAAAACAGTGGAATAAAATATTTTTACCTATATCCACTCAAGAAACTGCGCTGCCTAAAGATTATAGATGTGAGGTTTTGAGTGTTTTTTCACAAAAAACTTCACATTCTTCATATTACATGTATGGTACTAGCAGTGTTAATGTAAATTTATCAGGGTAAAATCATCAGTTTAACTAATTCTGTCCACCTTAGAACATGGGTGAGTATTCCTAGATGAACTTCCTTTGGAGAAAAAAAATTTACTCAGAGCACTAAGCCAAGTATTTACCTTGGTACCAACAACTGTAGCTTGCTGCAGAGGGCCTGAATATACCAAGTACCCTCTTTAATGTGCCGGAAAGAGACATAACCATCAACTGTGGCCATGCTTAGGAGGAAATCGGCCTCTTCAGGAATACTTTGAGAAAGAGAAAAGCTCTCTTGTGTGGAAGACAAGTCAGGAGTTTGTGCATCAGTATCAACATAGACAGGACACTGTATTTTGTTACCCTGACATGCTTGGATAAAGAAGAGTTTGGGTTTTGCAGCCAGCTGGGGACATTGTTTGGCAGTGAAGTGGGACATAAGCGTGCGTATTAATACAAGTCTCTCATCTGTCCCGTAGATTGCTCCTGACTCTCCATGAGATAGAATACAACATATGAAACAGTTCCTGTCTTTGTGATCTTGTAAATGCTGCCAAGTTTGCATGAGACTTCTAATATCCCCAGATGTCAGATCTGTGTAAGTCCTCACATCCAGACCAAGCCATGTGAATACTCTCTCCAGCTGCTCTGTAAATAAATGAAAGATGGAAGGAAAATTTAAGGCAAGAGAAAAACATTTTATGAAGTCACCGTGCAAGCTAATCTTGGAGGGGGAAAGATCTTACACCCTGACACTTCTGCAGATTCATCCTCATACTAGTACCAACTAAAGGTTAACTGGAATAAAAGAAGATGGCATCAGCTCAAACACAGAGTTCCTGGGTTTTTCTAGAAAAGTTTCAGAAAACAGTGTGTACATTGTCATTGTAAGTGAGCACACAAATGACACTTGAAAACACAAAGAATCTGCCCTTCCCCCAGTTTCAGATAAGATCTTTCAAAAGCTTCCTCACATCATTATTTTCCAGTTGCAGTTTTGACTATTAAGCATACCATACATAAGAGATAAATAGAGAAAACAGAACAAAGTAACAAGTATGCACAGTTGCTTGATTATGGAATTTTGCATTATATAGGTAGAATGATGGTCTAATTTAGTTTAGTTTTAGTTCTTTACTATAGCTGTAGATAAAGGATAAGTAAAAAGAGGTTCTTAAAATTATTCAAGAATGATCCGACTGAAAAACCCAGTGGTTACTTGTCCTTTAACCTTTCCTCCCCCAGGATACACAAATGACAATTTAACATATATCAAACATTTTACTCTTTTAGAATATTAACTAACCATATGCAATAAAATATAGAGCAGTACTATATAATCAACTCACCTGGGGAAACAGAGAGACTAATCCTCCAAAAATCTCAGTTCAGTAACTTACCAACATCTTTGCAAGAACCTTTCCTCTGAGAATTATTGAAATTAACATTATTAATAATGAGACAAAATCCTCTGTGTGGTCCATCCATTTTGTAGCTTGTCATATTCTGTGGAAAGGAGAAAAAAAAGCTTACAGTTTCAACAAATTTATTCAACTTACTCATATTTCCTTAACATGTCTCAAAACTGGCATCCAGGAGTTAGACACACCTAAGACTGTGGGCTATTTTTGAACATCCTGGAACTCAATGGTGCCTCCTTGTGTGAAAAAACATCAGTGAAACTCCAAGCACACTGTCACCATCCTATCAAACTGTAGAAGAAGGGTTTAGCATCTGGGTTCTCATCTGTATGCAAAAGGCAGGATTCAGCAGCCAAACTCTGCAATCTGAGTTGGTGATGGGGACAGAAGTCCCCAGCTTCCAATGTCAAACCAATATTTTAGCTTCAGGGCTAGAGGGTTCACAGTGGAACTATAGGGTGTTAGACATCTAAGTGAGGTTTTTTTGAGAACAGTAATGAATACCTGGAGCAGGCAATTCATACTGATCCACTGGAAAAGGATGCAAGCAGAACAGAAATCTCAGAAGTGCATCAATCTACCACACTACCAGTTTTTTTGCTAAGACTTAAAATTACCTCCCACTGTTAATAAAGAACATTTGTAAAGCTCAAAAGTACCAAAACTTCAAGTACCACGTATTTAAATCCAACCTTGGGTTGAAATAAATGACTCCATCCACTGCAGTCCCTTCCTGCTCACTAGAGAGCAATACACACCTCCTTTTGTGCATTTCAGTCGAACAAAATGAAGGCAGCACTACAAGTTTCTTCAACAGCTTTGCTACAGCAGTCCAAACATCAGGTGATGAAAAGATGCTATAGCACAGAACTTCAAGAAATTAAATAGCTATAAACAAATGGAGCAACTTGTTCCTTCAATATCCATGGTCATCACAAAGAAAAGGCCAGAGGGGGAATTCAGTGGTTACACTGCTGTGGTTAAAGAGTGCACATAAGGCTTCTAAGGAGGGATCTCACAAAAGAGATCTTTCCTCATGTACCAAGACCTCTGCAATAGCTTACTGAAAATTCTTGCCTCCTTTTAATCCTTCTAACAAGGGCTTTGCATGCTACCCCTTATCGCTTCCAAGTTCAAGATGCCCTGAGGCCTTTTCTAAGCCAGATTCAAAAAGTGAGAACTGTGAAGCTCCATTTGTCTGTCTTGCACATTCCACTGCCATCTCCAAAATGCACAACTTGGACAAACGCAAACTGTTTTGCCTTTATCAGGAAGATAAGCACATGCACTGGTGTGTCAATAACTTCAAAGATATTATGCCCATTTTGTCTACAACACACCTTTCAATATTGCTAAATTTCTAGCCTCCAAGGTTAAAATATTCTTTGAAACACTCCAATTTACCGGTCAAGTCAAGAAACTTTATGAGACATACAGATGTCCTTGCATGATAAATGTCATTTGAGAGAGGATGAAGACCTCATACCTCTAGGTATTCAAAAAGGATTTAAGAGATTGTCTCAAACCTTGAATTCATTTTCTACATTGCTGGATTCTCCACGCAGCACCAGGTTTAGTTCAGGGAAGCCTTGTGTAACATTAGCTGCCTTGTTATCTAGAAAAAAACCCAGCATAGATATTTATGAAGATAAATCCAGTATTTGTGGATGTAGCAAAAAGGAGTTTAGCTACAATACATCACTTTTTGTATTTGAAATACTGTTTCATTGAAAGGAATGATTCCTCCACACAAGACAGCATGGTCATGTTCAATGGATCTATTCTGGACGTTTTCCGGTTATTTTTATTATATATACTTCTGTGACAAAGGCAAGGCTTCTTTTTGCATTGATATTGCAGAACAAAGATATCCATGGTACAAGGATAGATTCTACCCAAGACATTCAAATGAATTTTTCATCTGGAAATCAGCTTAGAAATTAACTGTATTTATGAAGACTCCTGAATCACTGATAAATCTTATATTTTCTTAATATAAAACCAGAAATCATCTGTATGCTCACAGCCCATGTAACAGACACACTTGCACACGCTGTTTGTCTTGCCAGCCTATTAGCAGGCAACTGCCTTTATGTAGTGCACACTCATAGATCACAAAGTGCCTTTTACAGGACAGTTGTCATCATCTCAATACTATTAATGGGGAAATGGAGAAGTGTGATGTAACTGTAAGCAGATTTTCAGTTTCCCAGCCTGTTCTGTATGTGCTGGGCTGCTCTGTGTGGCCTCAGATATTCCAGCACATCCCTGTATTTTATGGATTCAGCTAGGAAATAATGCAAGCTAGGAATTGTTACGCCAGATTTATGCCACTCTAGCTCCTGTTTCAGCAATACACACCTATGACCTTAAGTTCAGTTGCTCAGACCCATCTAGTGATTCCTGCATTTTAGCAAACCTACTCCTAGACTATGAATTTCTCACCTTTTGCCCTTTTGTAGCACTTTATTGTCTCCAGGAGATCAGGTGAAACGGTCTCACAGACGTCCTCCAGTATCTGTACATTGTCTTTAGTTAAAAGGCCCTGTTTTTCCAGTAAAATCAGCAAATCCAAAGCAGACTAACAGCCAAAAGGAGAGAGTAAAATATAATTATTGTTCCTTAGAAATCAAAACATGCCTCTCAGCCCTGTCTGTCTCATACAATCTGCTTTGCTCCCTACCAACAAGGACCAAACAGCCAATTTTACATCATTCTTAAAGCAGAAATGTTGCTTCATGGAAAGCCACTGGTTGTGTTATTATTTATTATGGTCTTTCTTAAACAGATTCACCCAACCCATATTAATGACTCCTGGCTTCAAGAAGGCTTCATTGCTGTGAAACAGTACCAATGACACATGGACATGAATCTCCCTTGCATATGGCTCAAGCAGGACAAAGATTTGATTTGTCACCTTTTTATAATCTGATGCTAAACAGTGAACTGTCAGTGACCGACCTTGGCACAAGGGATCAAATTCTACTCTTACCTGTCAACATCTCCCCTCTTGCTATCCCTATGAATACAACCAGCCTAGTTGCATATTGTGCTCTATTCTGCCAAACATTTTCACACTTTTCCTCCTATTTCTCCCCTTCCTTCCCTTCCCACCATATACACATTTGGCTCACTCCTCACATACAGGAGTTATCCATCGCTTTGGAAGACGGTTTTGCAGGAGGAATGTGATTTCCTTCAACATCTCATTGGTGATGTTCTCTGACAGTTCATACAGCATCTGCCTGTAACAGAGATCCAGTGAGATAAGAGTGGAACAGAAGATGGTGTAAAAACCAAAGGCAATCTAAGAATTTAAAAATGGAAAGGAAAACAGTATGGCATAGATAGCAGTAATGGAGGGAATAGAATTCCACTGCAAGCTTACCTGTATGGAGATACTCTTCCCTTCTCATGCAGACATTCTTGTACTTTCTCCTTGGTGTAACCAAGTTTCTCGAGCAAGGAGTGACATTTAATTCTGTATAAGAGTTCAGCTAGTAGGAAAGTGTCTTCTGCATTCAGATATTCTTGAGCCATAAGAAGCTTAAAGATGTCTAGTGCTGACTTTACACCTTCTAGTTTTCTGAGGTGAAGCAAGTCAGTACAGAGAAATTTTAAAGCTTCTACATCTTCAGTCACCAGGTTTTCACTAATAAGGAAAAGCTGCTGACGGAACTTTAAGCTGACATCATCCTCCATGTTGCTGGAACAACAGTCCCTCTGCCTGAAAGCAGAAAGCAAACACTAGTAACACTTGAATCTTCAATATAGCAATTCTTCTACTAAAATTCTACCCAATACTGCTTGGAAGCCCTGAATTACCTTTTAATAAATAAAGGTTTTAAATAAATTTGAAATTTACTTCCTTGTCTAAACACAAGACTACAAAAAAGACCAGATTTGCAAAAGCTTCAAACAACCCAGTCTATAATTGAAGTTAGCTCTGCTCTGAGCAAAAACTGTGCTAGGTGACCTCAAAGTCTGAGTTTCCTTATCTTTTAAACATCTTCCACATTCAGATCTTTGTTTCTCTCCATTGTAACTGGGAAGAGTCCCTGCAGTAACTTATTACAGCTATTGATGGAGACGGCACAGTGGTTCACACACATTCCTAGATCTGTAGTCCAAGGGCTTCTTCTTCTCTGGCTGTAGCAGGAAGGTGTTCCTCTGTTATAAGGCTGACACCCAAGCTGAAGCTGTGGAATATCCATCCATTCCCAGCTGTATCTTGCTTCCAGGTTATATATATGACATTTGGCATAGAAAAACCCTTATAAGCCTCCCTTACAAGTAAATATCAGTCAAAATGTAAGAGCACTCAATACTCAGTCTAAATAGGCTCTGCACGAGCAACTCAGTCTTACTGAGGTTTAATAGAGACTGATCAGCCTTCCACTACACCAACTTCTTCCATGTAGCCTAAGCAGTTCTATTCTGCCTGTGGAAAGTTAAATAGGCAAAAAGGTGCTTCAGTGCCTTCTGGCTGGTAGGTCTTCAATCTTTTGTTTAGAGCAGCTGGAAGCAAAGATTTCTACATGAGGGAGCACAAGAAAAGTATCAGGAAAGCAAAGTAGGGACAGAACCTATGAATCCAAAGCCTTTGAAACACCTGGGAGGAGATAAACCAAAGAGGATATCATAGCCTGTGGGGGCACAGAGGAGCCTTCTTTTCCCTATGCTCAGTAACTCCAGTTCTCAGCCTGTCTTCAAACAGAGGTGCTCCATCCCCCAATCATCTTCATGGACCTCCTCTGGACCCGCTCAATCAGGTCCACATCTTTCCTATGATGAGGATCCCAGAGCTGGATGCACTCCAGGTGGGGTCTCACAAGAGCAGAATAGAGGGGCAGAATCACCTTCCTTGACCTGCTGCTGATGTTGTTTTTGATGCAGCCCAAGATGGGGACAGTCTTTTGGGCTGCGAGTGCACGCTGTTGGCTCATGTCCAGATTTTCATTTACAATAAAGATGTCCTTCTTTGCAAAGTTGCTTTCAATGGCTTCTTCTCCCAGTCTGTATTCATATCTGGGATTCTACTGACCCAGGTGCAGCACCTTGATCCCGCTGAAATTCCTTCATCTACCTTTAAAATAGTTTTCAAGTCTGTGTTGCTACCATTCTTGGAAAAGTTTTTTCATTTCGGACATTTCCTGCTTGAGTTTGGAAAACCTTCAAGACTTCTCCCCATTGGCTAGGTGTCCATAAGGTCTCCTCCCTGCCTCTGGACTGAGGGCAGGTTGGGCTGGCCACATCTCGCAGCACTATAATGATACTGCCAGCTCACCCATTGCTCAGCTTACTGCTATGGGGTTTTTAGAACCCTCTACCATTTCATGCTTTTTACAGGTCACTGATAAAACATCATGGTAAAAAACAAGAGTCCTAAAGCAAAGGAAAGCGAGCAAAGAATCCGGTAAAACTCGGTGATGCTGAACATCCGGCACCAACACACGGGGGCGCAGGATCTGCTCTCTGCCCAGGCTTGGGGCGGCTCACTGCACATTCACAGCTCGACCTAGCAGGGCATCGACACAGAGAAGTAACAAATCCGCGTCTCTTATGTATGCTTCGAGATACAGCCTCAGAAAAGGAAAATCGTATAAAATAAGAAAGATAAGGATTGTAAAATTACCTTTTTCTTTTTCTTTAAAGTTTTACTGACTGGAGCACTGCCCCAAAGATTTAAATACAATGCAAAGCCACAGAGCACCCGGTAATGCTGGAAGCTCAGCCCGCAGGCCCACGTGGGAGAGGAGTATCCCGGAGGCCGCGCGGGCAGCCGGGAGCAGCCACACAAAAAGAGAGCGGGAGTTAGGCTCTGGCTCGGGAGATGGAGCCTTCCTTCGTTCCCTCTCCATTTCAGCCCCCCTTTTTTGGTACCTCTTACACGAATTCCAGTCCCGAGCCCTCTCTCCTCTCTACCCGGAGCGGCGGTTCGCGGCTCCTTTCGCGGTCCCTTTCGCGGCCTGCCGCGGGCCGGCGGAGCGCGCCCAGTGCCCGCCCGAGGCAGGGGGCGGCGTCAGCAGTGGGGCGGAAAGCGGGATTAGATGGATGCGAGGGAAGGAGCCGGGGCACGCCCGGGGAGTGGGCACGGCTGCCAGCGGCCGCGAGGGCTTGCACGAAGCGCGGCGGCGCCGCCCTGCCCCGCCGGGCAAGCCCCGGCCCGAGCCCTCCCGGCCAGGGCTTGCGAGCCGCGGGGAACGCTGCGAGGGACCCAGGGAAAAGCTTCAGGCAGCGCCTCCGGTACAAAGGGCAAGACGTGACTAGTAATTGGTCTCCCTTTTGCTGCCGGGCCATTTTAAAGCAGGCTACATCGCAATAGGGCCTCAAACACTTTAGGCACATTGTTTGTATTTTTGTTTTCCCACTGGAAAGAAGCTTGAGGAGCAGTGCTTGTGGCAGAGAGCTGCAATACCATTTGTATGCGGGTCTGTGTGTCTGCTGCAGTAACGGGAGGAGGAGGAAGATGAGTAGACTCTGCTCAGTGCAGGCTCCTCGGGGCCTTCAGCATCTCCGGGGTCGCCTGTATCCCCCCACAACCTCGGGTCAACGGAGACAGGATGGGAAGTGTCTCCTTGCTCATGCCAAAAGTTGTTGCCCAACACACCAAGAGCAGCCGAGTTACTGGTTGAAGGCTTGCTGTCCTTTATTAAGTCAGCTCATTTTTATACGGCTGGAGAAAATCACTGCCAAATTTATCAAGTTATAGAGGTCTACAGGATAAACAGACCAAGATTTTCAGAGTTATTCTATGGTCTAGAGGGAGACGGACAATCAGTCTTGACTGCATACAGAAATTTTATTCAGAATATCAGCTTGAAACCCAGCATTTGAATTGAATTATAGTGTCTTACTGTTTCTAATACAGAAGCTGAAAAATAGACATTCTTCAAGCCAGCCACAGAAAAATCTGTCAAATAATTCAGTACGAGTGATTTAGTTTAAATGGAACATGGATCATCCACACAGATAGCAGCCTCTTCTCAGCAATACCATCCTGCATGTCAGAAACTTAAAACTCTGGAGAGCAGAAAAGAATTCTCAGAAACTCCCATAAAAAGCTTCTCTGACTCAGGTATCTGTAATAGGAGTCACTTCTTATGCAGAGTTGAAAGGGGAGATCAGCCATACAACGTGCTCCATCTACAACTGCTAGCACCATAATTTCCTCTTAAACATTTTTTTTTGATGGTGAGTTGGCAACCACTGTAATACACAAATATGTAACAGTACAAAGTAAACTCAATTTATGGCTCAGCCACATCAGTGCAGGTGGCTGAGAAAAAACATGCAATTTAAGTCTGGGACAAAACATCCCTGAGTCTCCTGCCTCATGAGTACACCTTCCAAGCCACTTAAAGGCATCACCTATATTCTGCCAATTCTCTTTTCCCTCTTCCATATATACAGCATATACAGAACTATAAGAAATTTCTATTCCAGTTATCAGAAACCAAAACTGAAATTAAGTGCCATGGAGCAGTGACTTTGACAGCCTTATTCCAAGCTCTGACAACGCAGGAGCAGAGTAACTTGTTTTATCTTCTTCAATAGTTGGTTCTGAAAACTAGACATTTTGGCAGTTCAAGACCATGAAATTTCACCAGCACGTCACTCTTTATGTTCTTGTGTTACCACCCTAAACTCATGATGGATCCAAAACTCTCTTCCCCCTTTTCTTTTGGCTAAAGGATCATTTAACCTGAAATCATTTCACTATCTGCAATACAGGGACAACTTGATGCAGTCCACACCCTGCATCAATTTTTAGACTCTAATTTTATGTGTGCAGTACAGCAAGAAGAGACAGTCCCTATCATGTATGGAGGGACACAGAAACCTGCTAAGTGTTTTGGAGGGGAGGCCCTATGAGGAGAGGCTGAGGTCAGCCTGGAGGAGACTGAGGGGAGACCTCACTGCAGTCTTCAACATCCTCATGAGGGGAAGCAGAGGGGCAGAGCTATCGACTGCTTGTCTCTGGTGACCAGTGACAGGACTTGAGAAATGAAACTGTGTCAGGGGAAGGTTAGGTTAGATTTTAGAAAGAGGTTCTTCACCCAGAGGTTGGCTGGGCACTGGAACAGGCTCCCCAGGGAAGTGGTCACAGCGCCAACCCTGACGGAGCTCAAGAAGCTCTTGGACAACACTTTCAGGCACGTGGTGGGATTCTTGGCGTGTCCTGTGCAGGGCCAGAAGTTCGACTCAATGATCCTGATGGGTCACTTCTAACTCAGCATATTCTATGAGTCTATGATTCTATAAGCTATGGGAGAAGTGACAGACAACTGCCATCACAAAATTCCTGCACAAATACTCACTACTTTTCACTATGCAGCAGGTACAGGGTATCAGCCTACCCAAACACCACTCTTGAAAGAGGTGTCAAGGCAATAAATACTGCTTAGGTAAATGATTATGGTTTGAGCACTGCTATGGTTTAACAATTTACTGAGGATTAAAACATCAGCATAAAAAATCAGTATCTGACACCCATGAATGCTGCACAATACATGTTTGTCCCCACAGCTCTCTAGACAGTTGTAATCACTTCCAACCAAACAGCCATACACAAAGAGACTCCCTTCCTTTTCCACTGAAAGGGTTAATTACATGAGCCTCTAGCTTTCAAAACAGCATTTCTGCATAATTTCTTAATGAAGAGGACATGGACTTTACTTACTGTGTCTTGCACTAAGGCAAAGAACATATATACTTCTTAACCTCCAAACCAAACTTACATTGTCACAAAACTGTAAAAGCAGAGTATATTCTACTGCTAATATTTTAAGTAAATAGTTGGCATTTAGCATCACTCAAACCCCCCCAACCAACCAATCCACAAAACATCAACCAACTCACCACATCACTGGAGTCTGTAAGGATAGCCACTATTATTCTCACTTCCTTTTTCCTGTTTTCTTCTCCTTCCAATATTGATACTGTATTTCTCCTCCAAACTGTCTTTTCCCTACTTATTCTTCTCTTGATGCTCCCTACCATTCCCCTTCTTGTTCCTGCTTAAAATTTCCACATTTCTTTTCCTCATCTACCTCCTCTTGGTTCCATTCTCCCTGCTTTTGGTTGTCTATAGGGTAGCAGAAGTGCTCGTCAAATGCAAAATCTAGTAAGGGAAATGGGAAAGTGAAGCTAATTTGTGAAGAACTTCACATTCATTAACATCACTTAGATATATATAACTTGAAATGACATCTTATTTCTACAACCACAGAAAATGTTTCACTGCTTGCTTCATTTATCGGGCACCACAGGCAGTAACTTCTAAGATTCCATATCTGTCATTTTGTATCCTTCTCTTTTTCTATTAAAAAACACAACCAGAAACCAAGCAATGCACACCAAGGCCTTGAACTTTTTTCCTGGATAGGAGACTATATTAGGCGGAAAAATGAAATACTTAGAAGTGGCCTACTTTATTGTCACAAAGTTCAGTGACAATAAACTGCAATACAACCCATACAGGTTATACTGTTACACAACATGCAGGTTAACTGAACTTTTCATGTTAGGTAACTGCTACATTGGAGAAAAATTTCTGTATTTAGAACAATTTTCACTTATTTTCACAAGAACAAAAGCACTTGGAAAAAAAAATTCATTAATAGAGGCATATTCTCTTTCATAGGCAAAAGCAGTGAGGGTGGCATGTTTAACATAATTCAGTCTTAAGGGCCCATGGCTGCTACATACTACATTTAAGTTAAAATATTTTAAAGTATCTTTTTACAACTATGCCTGACGCAATGATTGTGAATCATGTTTCAGCTTCCACAAAACATCTGCCAAAATCCCACATTTTTTTAACTGTGTGGCAGATTACTGTTATGTCCTGTCACATGTAGACTCAATTTTGCATCAGCAGAAGACATGCTTGGCCCAAAGCATGGCAGACTGTCTCATTTATTAACACAGAACCCCTGTGTGTCGTGGACAGTTCTGACGATGCAATCTTTAATGCAGCAAGCAAATGGAATCCAGATTATTGAAAAGACCATCTCTGTCTCCCTTCTGTTTTGCCAGTCTATAGAGGCATGCAGGCCAGAACTTGTTAGCAAAGATTTGGCATTACTGGGTAGTAATGTTTTCCTGAGACATTTGCCACTATTAGGTGCCAGGGAAAGTAATCAGTGCATTTCATTGGTTTGGGCTGGCTCGTATCTGTTCAAGCATTAACTGCTAATAGGTATGTCAAAAACCACCAATGAAACAATAAAAACACTTCTGTTTTTCTTGGAAAACCCAACAGCTATACAGTTTAGACCTCTTTCCACTCTGTTATATTCAATAGCAAGATCTGTTGCAGTGCTATACAATAGCTACCATTCTCATCTAAGCTTTCAGAGACTGCTATACTAAAATATAAAATCTAGTGTCTTAGCACACTAAAATGCTTGTAAATTCCCATGTTTGGAAGCAACAGGCACTTTAGATATACATGAAGTAACAATGCATAAAGTAAATATATGCATGAAACTGTTTGCATCATAGGAAATGCTTCTTGTTAACCACTTCAGGTATGTACTTTGTAACAACAGTTAAGTGGGAAAAAAAAGTTTCTTCCTCAGTGTGTGCTGGAGCAGAAGTGAGTATTGTTGGCTTGGGTCAGCGGTTGTATTCCAATCGTAAACTTTTTTGTTCAGTTCCATATGGATAGCTAATATGCAGAGTTTCCTGCAGCAACAAAAGCAAAAGCGTTCCATTAGAGAATGAAGCAAGACAACACTTAAGAATTCACAAGAGACAAGAAAACTTTAGACTCAGCAAGGAGAAAGTTTGCGATTTCAGTCTTTACTGCAGAGACAAGACCTCTAAAACTCAAGGCTGTACAGCCAGTTTGAGACAAACTCTTATGACCCAAATCATTGTTGTAATATTAATTATGCTGACCTGATGATCTGTGATTTCATGACAAGGCTCTAGGGTTTGTAAAAAGGTACTAAATGTTAGCACTGCAACTACCTTGAGTAACAGTTGTTAGTTCCCTGGTAGATCAGTTGTATAAATAAAACCTTTGTCAGTAAGTTATATATCCAAATGTATCTGACTTTTGCTCAGATTCCTTTTGATCTCTTTAAAGAGACAAAAGTTTTCTGACAGTTTAAATTCAAGATTACATATTGGCAATCTATTGGCTCTGTGAGCAAAGGGTTAATTAAATTTAGAGAAAGTAGAAAATCCTTCCCTCTCCACTGCCTTTTTCCTGAACTTAAGCACTGACTTTTTATATTTGCAAGGAGAGCTCTTCTTATTTGTTCGTGGCAATCCTCAATTTAACAGAAGCTTGGAATGTACTTTTTTATCTTGGAGAAGGAATATTCCCAATCCTGTCTGAAGCACTGACATACATTATCCAAGACAGGTTCTTCCTTTCTCACTCTGCAAACCCCAGTGCCATAACACACTTTAATTTTACTCTTCATAATCAGAAACTTCTCCTACTACCACTCCTAGTTTAGGCTACTTTTCTATGCAATTATGTGAGGATCAGGTATACTTGTCTTTTAGCCTATGACACCACAAGAAAACACATTTCAGGACCAGATAGGATGAAACTTAAGGTTTCTCGTTCTCTATGACAACAAGCTACCATAGGAAAATGGTTATTTCTTTCCTCTTATTTTAATTTACCTTTTGTAAGGATTACGAAGTATTTCAGCCAGACAACGCAGATAATATGAGGATGAAGCTGGGGATTGTTCTAGTGTAGACACATTCACCTTGCAATGACTCCAAAGGATGTCTGCTGCTTGGGGGATAGTGACTTTAGCACTGATATTCTCACCATTGCCATCAACTTCCAACAGACTGGTACATTCTTGCTCATCTTCTGGCACAATATAGCTCTGAATGAAAAAAAGCTTTGGTTTTCCTAGAAGTCCAGGACATGAGTCTGCTGTAAAGTGTTTCTTTATTTGTTCCAAAGGGAATCCAGAAAAGGTATGGTCTGTACAGAAGACGCTCCGAGAATTTCCACGGCTGACCAGTATGCAAATGAAGCTGTCACAATTTCTGTGCTTCTGCCACCTTGCAACTTCAAGCAATGTTTGATTCATGGAGTTCATATTTAAATACCTGTGACAATGAACGTCATAGCCTAAGACTCTGAAGGTCTCTTCCAACACATCTGAAAGAAGCAAGAAGTAATTAAATCAAAGCACACCAAGGCTCAATCTCAACTATAATGAATGACAGTATTTACAGTGTTTGGCTATTGAAACTAAGTAGTTTGTTTTATCACAATAATTAAAAAATCAGGAGTATTTGCTGTTGGTCACAGTGTATTACATACTTATAGTGCTATATGCATGTTGTCTTTACTGTGAGTTACATGTATCATGACAGCAGAGACACTTATTTGGCACGTGATCTGTTCCAAATTCCACAGACACTTACATGATTTCATTTAGAGCCAGTATTCCAAGTTCCTAACACTTAAAATATAAGGCAAGAAAAAACACACTTGAAATGATAAAGAGTGATCTGGATAGTACGGGAAGTCTGCTTCACTTTTTAACTTGTCAAAATGACTCTGAATGGTTATTAAAGATATAAAGAACTGCATAATAAACACAGAGGTTCCCTTTCATCAGTCAAAAATGAACCTGCTGCAGTCATTTTTGCTTCCTATTATATAAAATTTTAAGTGATGAGCTCCAGGTAAAGAATGGACACTGGAGTCTTAACTGTGACAGAATGGCATTTTCAGGCAAAAAAAAAAGCTGAATAATGAACTCTTTCAATCAAGTTAGAAATTAAAACTGTATGTAGCCAAGCCCCAAGACTTTTACTGTATTTGTGTCAACCTGTGCTGCCGGAAAATGTGCTAAACTTTGAATAACGACTTCGATGTTTCTTAATATGGGAGTAAAACCAGATACCTGGTGGTTAAAACCACAGGTATTAAGGGTTCAGAGAACCACAAGCTACTACAACGACTTATACCTGTAGCACTGCATCTTTAGTATAAAGCACATATACATTGCCTGTGCACGGCTTCTGGTAGGAAAAGAATTACCAAGTGCCATGTTTATGTAAAATGCCTTACACACATAGGAAGCTTACACATAGCTGTTCTTTGACTTCAGAAGTTTAACAATGCCTAATTAGCAGAGGCTATTTCAGAGGCAATAGCAGCAAAGCAGCTGTACTACCACACTGTTCTCCCCAGAAAGCCCACGGTGAACACAGGAAACAGAACTCGTAACTTTCCTCAGCAAAATAAATGGTAGATACAAACTCTACACTATAGTGAGGTGATAACAAGAAGACATTTTTATTTGATAACAGAAAGATAAATCCCCCCTATTTTATGCAATAAAACATGCTCTCAAAATCCAGACTATTCAGGTCTAGCAGGTACACACTCAGAGAAGCCCTCCATCACTCAGGGGCAGCAGTATGTGTGTAAAATGAGAATTACAGCAGTGAGAGTGCTTTTCCTGTAATGTACTGATCTCACTGGCACATGCACATATACACACAAATACAAAACCCGGTGTCACCTCAGTCCCCCCACACACTAACTGTCATAGTTTAAAAAAAACAATTCAGAAACTTAGAGCTGACACCTTAGTTTAACAATTAATCAGAAATTATACATGGTAAGCCTTGGATACTTTAAGGCAAGACACGCCACTGCATTACATGCTGCATCCTGCGAATCAGAAAAGATCTGTTTCTTCAACACTAGCCATCTCCCAACAAGCCTCCACTGACTTTTCAGCATCTCCACTCTACATAAAACACCAGCCTTTTCTTCCCTGGTTGTTTACAATGTAAGGATTAAAACTGATTTCCAAATGGAAAAGTTAAAAGCAGCTTTTTACAAAACAGCAAGGTGCATTTCAGTTTGAATTTTATCAGCATTTGATAAATTCATGCTGTTTACACTGGGCATTATAAAGTGTAATTCTTGATCCTACAGTATCTACTACTGGTTCACCTTCCTGAGATTACATCTTGGGTCAGCTACAAATTCTAATGGATGCCACAGGTACAATACCTAACGTTTTCCCTGCCCTCTTCTTTTTCTTTAGTGTACTCAGACTTCAAAATAGTGTGGCACAACAACTCTCTAAGTGGTGAGTGCCTTTCTAGCAAACACCTTTAAGCAATGCCATATGCCCTGTGTCTTCTGAATCTCACTAGCACCATGATGTATTTCAGTCAGAATCTTGCCTTCTATCATGCTAAATGCTGACAATGCACTGGTAACTTCAAACACCTGAGACATAGACTCTGTATTTGAGCTCCACAGCCAGTGCTCTTCGACTACATCAACAATTCTAAGTCAGTCCCTCTTCTGGACCATTACATTAGGTAATTACAATTACAACTGGACCATTACATTTTGGTAAAACCAGAAGACATGCCCGGAAAGCCTCTCCTTCCCCTACATCTCCACCCCTATTACAGAACTGATTGCAAATGGCTATTCAAAAAAAAAAAAATTGCTCATGGCTATTCAAAATCTCTGGTGTCCAATATGATTGCACTTCAAATCCACAACAGCTTTGGTTTTGTTAACTGGTGGGAAACACTCTCTTTACCATCTCTGCCAATGACCTGCTGTATGACTGTATAATTGCTTTAAGCCTAATTATTCTGTTGGTTGCTGAACATCCTTGTCTTCCCTCCCAAAATTCAGTCTATCCTCTTACAAGTTCTTTCATTCAGAGATTCTGCACCAAAAAAACCCCAAACGTTGTTTCCAATAATTAGGACAGTTGGTTTGAACCTGAGGTTGGCCCTTCCAACTCTCTGCTTCAGAAGACTTAGTAGAATTGGTAGATTAGCTGACTAGGACAACACTATCCTAATCCAGCTGGTAAATGTACATCGTATTCTTTATACAAAATTGTTCTAATTATCTGAGATTAACAAGTTAAGGAACTTCAAATTCCAGAGACTTACCAGTGTCATTGCCAATGCAGTCTATTATCAGGCATATTCCTAAAGGCTGACTTTGCATTCTGTAAGGATCATCAGACATCTGAGAAATGTGAAAGCACAAAGTTAATACATCACTGTCTCAACTTTTAGACCTTACTATTTTCTCAAATTTTATGTCAAACCCATTAAATTATATTCTGTTGTTTTCCATCAAGTAGCTAGCAAAAATCTGGCTACTGGGTTGTAACATGTCTTACCTACACAACAAAAAATCAGGAGAAAGGGACTAATGATTCTTTTCCCTCTATTTCTAGTACAGGCTTAGTTTTTGTGTCCTTGTGTTATGCAATCTCACTACCAAAAAGATTCTTAAACAGAGACTAAAACTGCACAAGCTTCGTACTGCCAACACAATAAATGTAGAGAACTTTCGTGTTCTTCAGGTGTGTAAGCAAGCACTGCTCATGAGAACATTTATTTCCTTATTTAGTGGAACGACCTCCTTGCTGCTACATAATCTGTAATGACTCTATCACAATTCCTCTCCCCTTTGAAGAGAAGGGATTGAAGCAAATCAATTTGCTGCGGGTAACTCCCTGGCTCCTGACCTACAGGAGAACTAGTGAAAATAGCAGTAGGCCATTCTTATCATTAATACCCAAAGCATGTCTGTCTTCTGCCTGGAGAGCAAAGGGGGAGAAGGGAATCAAGAACACAGTCTACTGCATGCAAAGAAGCCCTGTGATTTCTAATGCAGATGGCAAGACGTCTGAATTCCAACAGCTTTTAACTTGGCCTCCACTAATAAATGTACAAATTCTGTGTGCATACCATATACGCGTGCATTTTGCACACTGCTGCTTCCAGAGTAACAGCAAATATTTTATATTAAAAGTATATTCCGCAAAAACAATTCACAGAACCTGTTTATGGCTGAGGACGTACACATTGTTCTGTCTGCATACAACTAAAGGAAATCTCAAAATGAAACACGAAGAAAACTAAGGTAAATACCCGAAGAGGTTATATTTATTTACATGCATACATGTACACAAACACATACCTTATGTGGCACTGATCCCGATTCCTGAATGGACAGGCGAACTGGTTCTGCTGCAGTTAAAATAAACAGAAGCAATCTCAGTATGCAAGTACCAGTGATGATTCTTTGACACCAGATCAGTTATAAAGAAGAATGTATCTAGTTGAGCAAAATTCTCACCCATTGGGACCTCTTAACTTCTACATATGCTACTGAAGTTTAAAAATCCCTAAATTATTCACCTCTTAAATGTGATCTGGATTTCATTCTACGTTGCTTGGGGCTGGAAGAAACAAAGAATCTCTTTTACACTGAAAGAATTCAGCCAACTAATCTTAAAAATCACCATATTTGAGAAGTATTTGGGGTTTCCAGAGGAAAACACCCCACACATGGAAAGAACCTGGTATTCAATGCACAACTTCCTGGCTGGCCTGGTGGGGAGTTCACCGCTGAAATGACACAAAAACTTCCTACTCCAGAGTTAATGGGCAGAGCTGCACTACACAGGCCTCCAGAGCTGGCTAGTCAATCTTATCCATGGTTTTACTAATGAAGTACTTATTCTGTTAAAAAGTTTTGACAGTGGAAGCTTTCAATTTCTAAGAATATTTTAAGATGTGGCAGCACAAGCAAAGCAAATACAAGATCATTCAGTAAGGCTAGGCTCAGTTCTGAGAGGTATCAAATACTCTCTGCTCCTGGTTTTTATTAACAGGATTAGCCATGAACACAACAATCAAACAACAGTCTTTTTGATATAATAAAATACATAATTTGGCCCTTACAGATTATCAAAACTTAGATAAAATGCTCTTACCCAAAGTGAGACTTAATCCATTTTGTAATTTTTCTGTGTTCTCATTCTGAATCTGAAATGAAGAAAAAGGCGTAATTTTCTTGCTCTTCAAGAATTAATGAATGTGTTCCAAAATAAAACAGTAGTATTTTTTTGTCAATAAAAGGATATTTTAGATTCATTTCCATCAGCTAAACAAAATTACAACGTAACAGATTAAAAAACCTACCAAGAGCACAGACATATAAAATAAACACCCAACTCTTCCTCCTCAGAAAAAAACTACCAGCTTGTCATGAACAGCACGGAAAAGCCTCTGAAGATGTGAACTTTGTTTCCTATAGAGCAGCAGGGAGCTGCATATTTACTGAATACATGACAGAAATAATCTCATCAAATTTAGCAAGGTTAAAGACTTTAAGAAAGGTCATGCTAATACAATATCAGAGCTAACCCAAATATAAAGAAAGAATACTGCATGCAATAGGATTTGATGACTTTTCAGATACTAAGGTATCTTCTTAAAATGAGTATAAAACAAACCACAAAAAAAAAACCCTGAAAAACTCTTCTTAAAAAACCTATAATTTTCAGCTTCAAAAATTAAAAGCTACTTTCCCTGAAAGGTCCAGAGGTACAAAGAAAAAGAATATGTTTTGCAAAGAACAGTCAAAGCAAAACTTTTCACTCCACAGTGTAGTACAAAAAAAACTTCCAAGATACAGATTTTATATGTTCAACTAATAGGAAAAAATTCACAGAAGTCCTTTAAAGGGACTTCTTCACAGTCAGAAGATTTAAATCAGACCCTAAACTCAGTAAGTAACAGGAATAACAAAAATAAACCAAGCATTATTTTAGTCACTAGCCATCTCTCATTCCTCAGGCTCTGAAAGACAGCTCTCCTTTTAAAGTCTGGCAATATTTAGAAATAAAGAATTTGTTTCACTTCTTGTATACTTACCCCTGAATTATAAGGAGGATCAATCAGATTGAGATTAGGGAGAGAGGCCTGATGAGCATTGACATATACTGGCTGAGAATGAATGGAGGACACTGAAGCTGCAAATTTAACAGAAACACAAATACACCATCATATTTCAACTGTTTTAAAAACCAAAATCAATGAAGAATGCAAATACCCTTATTTGTAACTCATCATTTTATCTTCAGTAAAAGCACATCTGATTCTTGCTATCAAGAGTAACCAGTGCAAAAAGAGCATCTTACCTTCGTGTTTGTACCTCTGAATCTTCCTAATCAAGTCTATCCTGTGAATACTTCGAAAACAGTTTTCTATCAAATCCAGTTGATTCGGAGCCACCAAATTTAGCTTCTCCAGGTCAATTATAAGAGCTAGAAAACTCTAGAATAGCGACATAAACCCAAACACATCAGTAATTTGCTCTCTATCAGAAGTAACAAAGCAACCCAGAAAATACCATGGGGAGGTCGTAACGGCTGTATAAACAATAAGAGGTGTTACACCTTCTAAGAAAATTATCTGGAAGACATAAGAATCCTTGATCCTTGATATTATCACGGGAGTAACAGAAACTACAAAGTGGTATTCTTAAAAATTAATCTTAAATTTTTGAGGAAACAGTTTCGCATTTCGTTTTTGCTACAAAGCCAGCCACTGGGAACGTCACCTAGCATGCCACAAAGCAAGAAGCAAGAAAAGCTTTGGGCAATTTTCAGGGCCTCTCTCCTTTTTTGACTGAAGATAGAAAAGGAAAAAACCTCAAAGGAAGAAGACAGAAATCTTCAGTGTTCTCTGCACAGTGGTCAAGGTTTTTGAATCCTCTCTACTGAATTTCTTCTTTCTCAGAGGATTTAATAAAATATTCAGAATGCAAAGGTATAAAGATGTAATTACAATATATCTGTTCTTTTGTAAGTGAAGCAGAGCACAAACAAAAAGTGACCTTGTAATTCAAGATACAGTTCAAATGATTATTGGTTTGAGATTGTTCTCATATGAACTTTCAGGTTAATAACACTGAAGAAAGACTTCTGTAAAATGCCTTCTGCCTATGAAGTTCATTCTACCACTGTACACTTTAACAAGCACTGTTCCCTCTTACTTTTTTATCAGTTTTCCATGCTTCTTTCCTCGAATTAAAAGTCAACAA
Source organism: Falcunculus frontatus (assembly GCA_013398115.1). Taxonomy (NCBI): domain Eukaryota; kingdom Metazoa; phylum Chordata; class Aves; order Passeriformes; genus Falcunculus; species Falcunculus frontatus. The sequence continues at coordinate 97,196 of VZRV01007336.1, read as the reverse complement.
AATTAAATGGAAGCCACTACTCCTTGTCTGCTTCCTGATGTTTTTGTACTCCTGCCTCAATACTCCTTGCAGTACTGTCTCCTCTCCTTTGCTGTCTAGCTACTTATTTTTTTACTTTAATCTCTCTTTGCTCCAGAGGAGAATACCAGCAGGAAAACATACCTTATCTTTTGCCATTTTCATACGAGGTGCATAATCTCTGAGTAGAAAACCAAGAGAACCCACTTCTTCTTTTTCCAGATTTTCATTTATCTCTACCATTAGTACCCTGAAATAAAGTTGAGATATTTCTATAGGATTAGCTTGCAGCAAGATCCCTCCCTTTCCCAACTACTCAACTTCTCCCCATGTTCCAGTCTTAATCAACCATTTCTAACTAATAAACAGGTAAAAAACCTACCCTGCTTCAAGATCCAATTACAAAATACCTACTCTTGCTAATCAGCACCTGTGTTTTTCAGACTGACAGCATAATAGCCACTGTTAGGAAAACAGAAGTTTCCCTAATGTTTAATAGAGATGAAGTGAGAGAATCAGACTACAGAACACATCCTTCACTTTTTTACCTATTAGTTACAGGGTTTTTATTTTAGTGAGAATTTAATACAGGAAAATCTTCCTTATGGGCACATATATTTCTTTCTGAAGACTCCAAAGAAAATAACCGGAATTTCTTAATTTAAGCCTCTCAAAGCTAATAGAGTAAAAGGAGTAAGAGAGAGATCCCTTGAGAAAAGCGATACCACATGGCTTTGTGCCCAAAGCCATCTAGAAAAGAAAATATCTCTAACCAAAGATATTCCTTTCAGGTGTCATTTTTACCTGCTAATCCAGAACTCTACAAACATCACTGGTTTTATTCACAAACACACAAACTCCTTAAATGTAGATGTTTCTAATGAAATGACTGGTAAGAAACTACAAAAGTTTAATTAAGGGACTAAACTTGACATATTCTTTTAACTGTAAGTCTAGATAGAATGTCTTTTTCTGCTTTTCTTCTATCTTCAATAAATATTCTCTGAATCTGTGAAGTATTAAAAAAATAAATACAAAACCACTCACCCATACAGCTCCCCCAAACAAAGGAAGAAAAAACCTCACTTATTTTGAACAAGATGGTACAGTTTTGAAATCTGAAACAGATGCATTACCTGTAATCAGGGATAAGTCTGACACTCCTGGCAAGGTGAGCTTCCACTGTTGCTTTCTCAGTGTTCAGGATCCTCCTCAGCAAGTCAAACCTCTTAACTCTGTACAACAGCTCAGATAAGCCAACAGGAGTCAGTTTCTCCCTCTCATTCAAAGCCACCAAGATCTCTTTAAGATCAGCATTGGCCAAATCAGGAGCAAGGTCTCGGCACAGGAAAACCATAATCTCTTCTTCTTCTTTATCCAATTCTTCTTGAATCTGATGAATAAGGAAAGCTGGCACTTGGCACCTGGTCATCACTTTGTTGCTGTTCCTTTAAAATTGCCAGCCTACTGGTTTTTAAACAGGAAACCAACATGACACGAAGCCCGTGTCTACCACAGCACTTCTCTTGTGCTCATTCTTAACTAGATGCATTTTTACAAGGGCAGTTCTGTGGGAGAGAATTAAAAGGTAATAAATCAGTGCTCTGCTGCACAAGTTCACAGTTAACTGTGCTATCTGAAGTATTTCACTTACAACTAACACTCCAACATATACACTACACAGACCTCCTTTATTCAAGGGACTCTCCCAGCTGTTCATTACAAAACTGAAAGTATTTGGAAGGTCATATTAATCAGAAAGACATGCAAGTTCTTTTTAGAGTAAATTACTTTAACACGAGTCTGTATATTCCATAGGAAGTGAAACAAAAGTCATCAGCTTGCTGATGAGTGGTAAATTAAGTACTTCTGGAAGCTGTGCCCTCTTCCGAGCAACCTTCCACTCCTCTGACCATCACCACCTTTTCCCCCCTAAAAGTCTCAAGGCATTTTTCAGGAAGAATTTTTAGAGCTCAAAGGTAGTGCAACCACACACAGAATGAAGGAAAAAACCTCCCAACCATACAAAACCACTGCTATCAGGTATGCAATTTGTCTTAAATGAAGTAAAAATAAAGGAAATACTAACAATATAACATGTAATTTTTAAAACTCTAATTATTTGTAAATTCAGAAGTGTGTGGATTTTCTTATTATTAACATCATTTAAAGTGATTCCAATCTGAATGAGTTACTGGGGTTATAAGGATTCTCCACACACACCCTCCATGCTCAAAAAGCTTGAAAAACCACTCAAAGAAAATACTCCAACGTTAAATATGTAGATTTGTTAATTCTGAAGGTATAGATAAGCCACAGACCACCTTTTTCTTCACTAAACATTCACGTACCATCATGCTGAAAACTGAAATAAAAATTCAAACCTAGAAAAACCCCCAGCCTTGTTATTAACAAAATCAGTAGGGTGTTATGCTCAATTTCCACTGCCACCAACTATGGAAATTCTATCTAATCTCCTCTGACCTCCATTACATACACGGAAAAAGGGGAAATGAGCAAACCTGAAGACAGGTCTTAGTCCTTCCACAGAGTTTGATCACTACACTGCAGAGTTTTGTTTAAACCGCACTGGAAAGCAAAAGCGAATTCAACTTCAAAGCCTAATACATCAAAAGATTCTAGCACCTGGGTAAGATTTTTTTTAAAGTATTTTCAGCCTTTTGTTATACACTCTGGAAGTTACAATCAACAATGTCATATATTGTGTCCATAAATTAAGCAGGTGAGATAAACTCATCTAAAAGCTTTTCTTTTTTTTTTCCCAGGGCTGTTTAAATGAAAAATAAGTAGAACCATTTCCTCAGCAAGGAAGAAAGAAACTGATTTGGTTAAACCCAAATGGACTGGCCACTAAAAGAATATATCAGAGGATAAGCAGAGGAACCCCTCATGCACTGCAATGTATTTTGGTAAGTTTTCTATCAGAAGAAAAGCATACTTATTGCTAACTTATTTTCAATCTAGCATCACTTGTGAGAATTCTGTAGAATGACACAGACTGTTTTCATGACATAAGGCAGTCAAGAAGGGGGAGGGACAAAGCACCTTCATATTAAAGTACCTCCCAGGTACATTCAGCTGGGACTTCCAAAAGAACATGAAGTCATAGTCTAACTCTAAAGTGAAACAGGAATTTAACAACATTTGGCCATTTTTGGAAATACCAGAAAAACTTTTAAACTACTTCAGTTGATTTTTATCTAATCTTTTAAAACTAGTTGAAAAAAAAGAGGGGGTGTGTGTGGTAGGAAGGAATTTCCTACAGAGTTGGAATTTCAGACATGCAAAATTACTATTTATATGTTAACTTAAAAATAATCTGCCTTTAAAACACACATAAGAATTATCTTCTTTCATGAATTTCCTTTCTATATGATACATCACATGCTCATCATAAAAAAATGCTGATTATACTCTCGGTGCTGAAATTCTCTCACCTGTATGCAAGTCTGCTCACAAGAACACTGGAAAACTGGCATTTGACCATTGCCAAATCACTGATCCAGATCCAGCACACACTGGCTTCCATACAGGATTTTCCAGTGATTAAATCAACTCATTCTCTGTTGGACAAATGTAAAGACCACAAATTACTGTGGGGGGCCTACTTCCTAATTTTATGGGGATGGGGAAACCAAAGAAAATGACCAAGGGTCATTCTTATTTATGACTGCAGTGAACCAGGAACGATGCTCTAAATAAAAGGAAAACCAACTGTGCACATACAGTGATTTGCCAACAAGATTCACTGGGTACTGAGTGGGGAATGAGTAAGAGCAACAGGAAGCGATTTTTGAGTATAAACAAAAAAGTTTATAACTTTGCATCCAAAAGCCATGTGCCCATATTTTGATAGCAGGAATGTCACAGGACTGGGGCAAGCCTGATACATTCCATGTGTGTACATCTTAGCCAGATCCACCATAAGAGAAGAAAGGCATCATGTTCCACTCTTCCATCTGATGACCACTTTCTTAAACATCACAGATAGAGTTAACATAGCTGCAAAAGTTAAAGAAAAAGAGAAAAGCAATCACAACATAAACCCAGCAGCCTAGCTTTTGATTATCTGGACGCTGCAACAAGATTACTTCTTGAATGCAAATTCTTTACAAAGGGGAGAGAAAAATCTGCTTATCTTCTAAGACCAAATAAAAAACTTCATACTCATCAGAGATAAAGCTGCCCCAATAATTTTTGTGTTCACGCGCATGCGTAATTAGGCTTTTTTTTTTTCCCATCCTTGCAAGGAGCAGCAAATAACAACATACTTAAACTTCACACAAAGATGCACAAGGCTCCAGTTAACTCCTTGCTGGCATTTTGTATCTTGAACGTTTCATAGTCATCTTTGCAGCAACAAAACCAGGATATGACACCAGTGAGTGTCGTTGTGATATGGAAAATTATCTTTCTTTCACAAGGCGAACTCATGCGGAAGACCCTGCACTGGAAGGAGAGGGTAGAAGATGACCTGGCTACGGGCGGCACTGGCTGTGCTTGGTGCTTCCTCCACTCTGCACCGTTTGAAAAGGCGGCGGTGGTGCAACGGCAGCACTTGGAGCCAGGGCCATCTGGCATCTTTCAAGGTTGCAGAGCATGCTCCACAGCTTTCACATTTCCCTATTTCCTCACTGGCCTACGCCCTCTAACAAGACTTGTCTAACATACTCCAGAAAACAAGGGAATTTCTGAGGGAACCATCGCATTCCTTATTACGCATGAATAGTTTTCTCTCGATGTAAACTAGTATGACCACGCTAATTTAACACCCCAGTCCTCCTAATTAAAACAAAAAAACCCCACAAAACCAAAAAATCCCCAACAAATAAACGTGGTTTACGCAGATTTCCACTCAACTTTTTAAGTACGTCATTTTAAATTACACTCGGTTTCGGTTCTCGCCATGAGCCAAGGCCGAGCTCCAGCCCCGCCTGCGCTGCCTCCGGCTCTTACAGGACGCCTCTCCCCCGTGAACAGAGACGGGGACCCGATCCCGGAGCACGGGGTGCTGGGCCGCCTATGCTGAAAGCGCAGGGTGGGAAGCGTGAGGGAAAGGAGGGGGGAAAGGAGCGGGGGAAGGTATAACGCACCCAGACGCGTCGGGGAGGTCTCTACAGCAGCCAGGTCCGGCATTTGGAGCGGGGGGAGGCGGGGCGGTATCGGCCCACGGGCTGTCCGGCGCCGGGCCGGGGGAAGGGAAGGGGGGGGCGAGGGAGAGGGAGGATGATAGTTTTAGTTTTGTTTCCGGCTGTACCCCTGGAGACGGAACTCGGGGCTGCACAAACACGGGGCCGCCCAGCTCCCACCGGATGGAGGCGGGACAGGGCGTGCGACTCCTCCCGGCACCTCCCCCGGGCCGGACACAACGGCCGGGGGCCGCGCTGCGAGGGGATGGCGGCGGCGCCGTGAGGGGGGGCCGTGGCGGCGGTAGGGTCCCGAGTTCAGCATGTGCACAGGCGTTTGTAGGCTGTGTTTTTGTCCTGCTCCTGGTCTGGGGACAGACAGAACGGCTCTATATTGGCCCTGCGAGCTATGAAGCAGTAGCAGGTTTTTTCGGTGAGCAGTTACAGACCTGCGGTCAGTGTGAGCACGAGTTTTGGCGGGAGTTTAGACGTAACACCTTGGATGGTTCATGTCTCACTCTGAATTTGTTCGTTCACGGTGAGGATAATGTACACCTGTGTGAAAGTTGTATGCTTCCCGTTGTATAATCTTAAGTAAATATTACGTAACGCCTTGTTTCTAAAAACTGGGTGTTGCAATTTCCTTGGCATAAACCAGCAACTTTCTTGAAGCTATTTACGCCGGGATGTTAGCGTTGCAGCTGGAGCTGCTCTCCAAAAGGCCTAAAATCTACTATTTTATTTTATCTGCTGAACTAGACAGAAGTCACCTCCATATATGGTGAAATCAGACAATTCCCAGCTCAATGGATTTCAAAGCATTTACGAAACAGTGAGTCATTTTTTTGGTGCTGCTAAAAATAGAGCAGTGGAAGCGCAGTACTCTGGGATAGCACATACGAAGAGTCACGCTGTCTTTAGAACTGCAGGGAAAAAGGAGACAGAAAATAATTGCCCACACTAGAATTTGTACCAAGTGACAGCTCTGTGTTCTGAAAAAATACTTGTATTCTTACTAAAATTGTACGGTCGGGCTCTCACTGTAATATCAATCATTCAAGGGTATCGCAATATCCCCGCTATTAAGATGTAAGCTGATTCAGAAGGAAAGCAGCTACCTACTGTGAATCAGTACGCACAATTTTTTGTACAGGCTGATACAAGAGGTTCAAGGAGATGGTATGGCTGCGGGCTTATGAAAGAATTATTTTTTCAAAAATGGTTGAATGAGTGATTTACAAATTTAAGACAGCCATTGCTTAAGCTACCAATATATTGTTTACTTGCTCCACTTTTTTCTTAATTTACCTAATTTTTATATGCTTATGAAGCAGTTTCCATATTTTTGTAGGGAGCATTTATAAGTTGTATCTCCATTCTTCCCCATTTCTAATTTAAAATACTAGATTGTCTTCATAGATAGATACTCATGCAGACTAGAATTGTAAATTAGTATAAATGTACAACATGGAGCATACCAGTAAGATTAGATGTGACTGACATGGTTCTATATGTTTTGATGCAAGTGGCTTTAGATATAAATCTCTGGCTTGGACATATTTCTTTTGATATGCTTTAATAACAGGTTTGAGCTATTTAATTTTGTAGATTAGTTATGTAAGTAAAAAACTAAGAATTTATGCCTTCTAAAATACTATGAACTTGTCTTTTATGCTTATATTTCAAAATTAGATCAGGATGAATGAACTCAATTTCTATATATAAATGGCGTCACTGGTTTCATTTGTTATATGTTGGTGTTGCTTTCATTATCATTTTTAAAAGGCTCAGTCACTAAGGGAAGTGACTTATTTTCCAGGGGTTTCCTTCTCCATTGGAATAACGCTGAAAGGAGTATCTGACTTTCAGATTTTCAGATTTCTACTTGGCCTACAGCTGAAGACAGAAAATGTATACAACATCTGTAAAATCAGTTCCCTGTCATACATGTAAAACAATTTGGATGACTCTTGGAATGTTTTGATACCCATGATGATATCAGTAAATTTAATTAGAGGATAAGCATGGCTCCTGAGTACATTCTTTGTAAAACCCCTTGAAGCAAATATTCCTGAGTTCAATTGGCCATATGTGAAAAATATATTTGCACTGATGTAGAAAGTCTAGCTAATAAAAGCTGACCTGGCAAAGATCTAATTGCAGGATAGAAGCTTGTAGTTTGAAAAAAATTTTATGAAGGTTTTCAGGAGAGATTTCAAGGCAGGTTAATAACAGAGTCAAGGTTATAGTCTACTATTTAAACTGCAGGTGCCTCATGTAATGAGAATAGTTATTCTATTATGCTCAGAGTTAGCCAATTTATACTACAATGTAGTCACTGTTGTGTTGGAATTATTTAGCTGCTTAAACTTCTCTGTAACACACAAATTTGGAAGATTATGCTAATGATACAAATATCATAGGTAGAATAATCAAAAACAATAGATAAATTACAAATTATCTCTCCAAGGGAGCAAAAATAGCTCCTTGACTACGGATGGAGATGAGATTTCCACCTGCATTTCAGAAAATGGAGCATCATCCCTTTTATTTTTCAGACCTTATGATACAAAAAGAGCTTCCTGACTGTGGTATTACAGTCATGCATGTTCCTCACCTGCAGGTGCCACTGCTGTTTGTGACCCTGGTTTTTGCACCGTAAAATATCTATGCTGGTAGAAAGGCTGTTTTAACATAAGGACAGACATTGCTATGGTTACAGTGAAGACACATTTGGTACTATTATTTTCATACACAGGAAATACTCCATCCCCAGGCAGGATTGGTGTTATTACACCTGTGAAAGAAAAATCTTTATGAGTATTGTATGTGTAACAATGATGAGACATATTCTACAATACTGGCAAAATACGTTCATCGTAAATTAAAGACAGTTCTTCAGGGCAGTGGCTGCCATCTGGCTATTAAACTGCCAAATGATACCACCTTAATTCGCAAATGCATAAATTTTACCAAAACTAGTCTAGTCTAACTGAATATGCTTGATATATTTGCTATATCAGTGAAGTGGCAGGCTTGTAACATTTAAAGACTGATTCTACTGCATGTAATGAACACTGGTAACATAGTAATAACCCTGTTAATTGTTTTCCTGAACAACCATCTGAAATTCTGTACTCTCGGTCTTGGAACCAGACAGAAAACAAGCAGTGAGTACCAGCCTTTGAAAATGTGTATTCTGGGTAAGACTGCCTAAGGGAAAACAGAAATATTTTGTGCAACAGACCTTGGTTTGTTTTTCAGGGAATGATGCAACTGGATAGGAATGCTTGAGAAAAGGATTAGGCAAGAGAAGTTTAGTAAAATGAATGTTTGCACTACAAACAGTGCCTTGAGCAATGTCATGCAAAGATGACAAACTCCACTGAACAGTGCATCTGCACTCACACAGTAACAGATGTTGTTTATTGGCTCTAAAAATAAAGTTCTATTATAATCTCACTCAGAAAGATTATGTTTGAATATATATGGTTAAAAAAATATATATATTTTAGGCATGTTTCGGTAGGACCTTCAACTTTTTTGTAAACCTGCCATTTGTGACAGGATTATTTAAAAATTTCAATTTCTTCACCATGGAAGTACACTGTGTCATTGTGTAGTGGCATTGACAGTTTCTCACTTGCTTGTCTAATTTTGCTTTTCTTTTAGTGACACAGATATCCTGTTGTTTGGATGAAAAAGCTATATAATATATCCTCCTTATTTTGTTACTAATGGCGTAACAAAATTTACAGTAGGATATTCAGACAATTATAATTCCTAGTACTGCAGAGCACATATACTGCCTACAGGTCCTTTTCTGCTATACTCTTCAATCCAGGCATTCTTATAGCACTCCAGAAGCTGCTAAGATAATTTAAGGAAAACCAGGACATTTAAAACAAATTATTAAAAGAGACTAGATGTAAAAATAAATAAATCTGTAAATACAGCAGAGCAAAGGAAAAAACTGTTCTCTTTTTTCACATTACATTCAAGTATGTTGGAAGTCATCTTAGGATAAGGTACAGTTATTGCTGAGTTAAACATTTTATTCTACTTTACTAAGCAAAGGTGGCAGCAATGGAATTTTTGATGTCTGGGTATTACACAGATTATTCTGGTGCATAGTGTCTGCCAAGCTAATTAGCTGTTCAATAGGGTTAAGTATAAGCTTTGGTATTTTCATACACTTTGAGGCAGTCCGGGGCAGTTTTTAAAGCTTTAAGGTAATATTTATTTTTATTTAGAGACATAAGAGTGATTAGTAACAAACACTTCTAAGAAGTGACAAGTCATTCATTACCACTTACTGGGAAATAATAGTTATTAAACCTATAATAATTATGGTACAAATTTTCTCTTAAAAGCAACACACTTCTCAGTTTCATTTAACAGAATGTTGGCAGGGCTTGAAAAGAGCTGGTCTGATAGTTTATCTTGCTCTTTAAAGGATGGTACAGCAAACCCAAGAGCCATCTTGGGTTGGCTTTTTTCCCTAGATCGAAGCCAGTTAAATTGCTCTGGCTGTGTTTCTTGATCCTTCCACAAATGTATAATAACATCAAAGAAACATGAGTTTGCCTGTGATAGACTTTAATATGCATATTATAAGTACAGAGTGAGCAGCAGGCTTATGTATGCTTCAGCTTATGATTAGTGAGTATTAAGTTGTCACATTAGATCTTCAGTGATGGCCTCCATTCTTCTTTGGAGGAAACAGTGCATATTCAATGCCCAGAGCTATGACGAAAGCTGCAACTCCCCACTTGAGTCCCCTAGTAAAGACTTCTGTTACGGTGATAGGTCTTGTAAAGCCACCCATGTATCTCCAGACTTCATTACTAGAAGGGAAATGTAACCAAAGGAAAAAAGATCAGTGGAGCCGCTGTGATATACATTAACAGGAATATATATATCTAAAATGATGATGAAGGTATTTCAATTAGATAGAGGCATGTTCTGTCATTTAAGTATCAGGAGTTACAAGTAAAGTTCCTGATATGAACTCTAACCCATACACATGTAACTTGAGATACAAATACTGCCAGCAAACAACACAATCGTAGGAACAGAATCACCTCCATGAAATCATGTAATTATAGCCTTCTGTTTTTACTCTGCAACAAATCAGAGCCCACTAGCACTTGCATGGATTGCAAAAGCTAGTCACCGTGCTAGACAGTATGTAGCACAGTCAAATCTTACAAGGAAAGTTTTTCCAGACATAGATAGCTCATCTTAGTGTGCAGGCACTTTCTGTTTCACAATACAACACTTAACTATATGAGAATCAGATGATTAAAACAGATGATTAAAACAAAACAAAAAAAAAGACCGAAAAGATGGTGTTTAGCTTGAGCTACAGGGTATGTACAAACTTCTCACTGTTTTGCCTGTTTTCAACCTACATCGTTATTGAAACATTAGCCACTGCTCTAACTGACTACAAATATTTATTTGTAGCACAACCGGTATAATCTATGGAGATGGGTGTAGTTTGTCTCTTGTAAGGACTCAAAAGTCCTTAAGAAAAGGGAAAAGAACCAAGCAATAAAATAAGAACTGTCATTTTGGGACCAGATACAGGGGTTTAAAACAAGGGGGACAGATATTTATTCACAGATAATCCTCTTGTGCAGATGGATTTTGTGATTTGGGATGAAAGCATATTGGCTTGGAAGAGTATCTTCTAGGTGCCAGTAAAGGGTCTAATTGATACAAAGTTTCCAAATATTAAATACAAAATAAGCTTTGTGAAAGATGTCATATGTACATTAATGTGCATTTGCCATACAGGTTGAAAGCAGATTCCCTGTTAAAAATGAACTCAACATACCAAAGGGGAGGGAGCTCTAAAGAGGGTTACTTTTTCAAGACTTGTGGTGCAAGACATTAATAATACAATCTTCTTCCAGACTACTGAAGTAAGTAACATGATACTTTAATTTCTCATTTGTTAAGGAAGATTGGCATGATACTTGTACTGTCCTATGGAATTGAAATACTACTTTACATAAAAATTTAAAAATTCAGAAGGAATCATTTTATGCTCGAGTTTGACTTTGTTCCTTATTTGAACCCCTGATTGGTTCAATCCCCTTCTTTTGCCAGAGAAACAACAGTTTTATTTTATTTTGGAGGGGCAACAAATATTGCAGTCTCTTTTGCAGCGTGTTGTTTTGCAGCACTTCCTGTAATTGGAGGTATAGGCACTAACGGTCAGGTTAATTTACACTAAACTTAAAATATTAAATGGTATCTTTTTTTTTCTTTTTTTAATGGGAATAAGCCTATTGCTTGCTGAAAACAATTTTGTGTGAACCAAAGGGAAAAAATCTTATGCTGCACTCCACAGAAGTCTTTAAACTATTCCAAAGAAAAGAAAAAAGTGCTGTCAACCTCAAAGCATGAAACAACTTTTTAACAGATTACCTATTTGCTCTTCCATTTTTCTTCTAGTGATTTGAAGTAAAGCCTTTTCTATGAAGACTCCTGGAACAGTTTGCTCATGCAACCTTTCCCTCACAGAAGGACCAGACTACTCAGCACAAGACATTTGGTATTTTTATTCCCCAAGATGAAAGGGTGGTTGAACAAAGTATTGCATAATTCATGATGTGGGAGAAATATGCTAAGCCCTGTTTTAAGAGCTGCCTAAATATCTAAAAAGGAGGAGATATTCATTGTAGAGTGGTAACATGAGAAGTAAAAAGCTGATTCTCCATTATGTCATTCACAGTTGAATGCAATTCTATCCTCTATACATGTATATTTCTTCTTTTCAAATAAAGGCCTCCTGTTGTATATTCCTCCTATTCCCACTCAGAATGTCAGTGCAAGTTCCATCATCTCCATCAAGATCTGAGGCACACAATCTCTTTGCAGAGAAAGATAGGCTTACTCACATGTGCACACCTAATAGTACTTAGGTGTTTTGTTAAATGAGGTATTGGTCATTGTGCCTGAGCTGTCTCAGCATGAAACATCTCAAATTACAAGGCTGCCTCTCGAGATGTGGAGACTGGGCAAGGTGATGTAAGGTGTGACCTTCACGCAGAAAGTAAATAAAGACTTAACTGAAATTCTAACTAATTTTCACTGTTTCCACTAAAGAAAGAATTATCTACAATGACAAGGTCTGGTTGATGCTACAAGATGACACATCAAGATGATTTTTGAGGCTCTTGCACTTACCGAGCCCACGGATCCCTCAGACCCCGTTTAGCCAGCCTTCTCTGCACCTCCTCTAGTGGAGTTCCCTCGACCTTCCACTGCCTGTAGTCAGGGAGTTCCACTTTGTCATGGCCATGGCCATGGCCGTGTTCACTTCCATGTCCCATACCTACAGGAAAAGGTCAGTTTGGTACTTTGCAGAGAGCATCATCTTATTTTTATACACTTGCAAAGAACAATCCCCTGTACAGGAAAAATAGGGAGGCAACAAGAAGAAACAGAGAACAAAGAACTTTGTTCTGTAAAACAAAGAGCCAAGGGACTTAATGCTGTGTTTCAGAAGTTGGTGATTACACAGAGTACAGCAAACTGTGCAGTAAAGTGAACTTAAGCATTACTGTGTTGTAAGTCACCACCATCACGACACTCATGGAGCACCTATGTCACTCTTCTGTGCCAGAAAAGAGTGTAAGAAAATCAATGGTTTCCACTGTTTATAAATGCACTTCAGCAACACCAGCCCCCCACAACTTCCAGACCTTCCAGAATACTAAAAAAGAGTTCAGAATACAAACTTCTGATTTAGGTATGGGAGAGCTATGATTGCTAAGGTCTGAGGAAAAACCTGAGAAAAACAAAGACTTGGCTCCTCAGCTCCTTTTCAGTCAGATATAACTGTGGCAATCAACAGGTCCAGGATAGATGAGTGGACAAGGAGATGCACCTTACCAGTCCCTTGATGAGGCTGAAAAAGATATGCTTTATTCACATACGCATTGGGGAGCTATAAAAATATTACGTTTCTCTTTGAAAACAGATGTGAAGGTGAACATTTTCAGCGAGATCATGAAGGACTAGAAGAAAATTATAGCTTTTAAGGCTCTGTTTTCACAAAGCACCTGAGTCTCCTTTGAGCCAAGGTTTCCCATTTTAACACGTATCAGGTAGCAGAACTAGATTTACTGTCCTCAACTTTTAGAAAATTGACTGGAATGCAGAACACAGCTTCAAAGCCTGTAACTCTTGAAGATGACTCCAGGCCGTGGAGGCAAGCAAAGATTTCGTTGCATGAGGAAACTTGGAGAGCAGCATTAGCGCCGTCATTACCCGAAAAGCTCCCCACAAGTTAGACCCCAGGCTCCAACCTTATCATAGAAACCCAAGGCTTCTCTCCTACCAATATTCACCTTTTACAAGAGAGGAGGTTATGCCCTGTCACGCACACGCCGCGGCCAGCGGGCTGCGCTGCGGCACCAGCCGGGCGCTCTCTGCCCGAAGAACCAGCACAAGCTGTGCCCCGAGGTCGGACCGAGCGGGGCCGGGAGGGCACAGCCCGGAGTGACAGCCACCCCCACCTCCACCCCCGCCTGCGCTGCCCGCACACGGATACCCCGCTGGCAGCGGCAGCAGCACGGCCCGGTGCCGGTGCCAGCCCCACCCGCGGTACCTGCCCGCTCCGCGACCCTGCTCAGGACGCGGCCGCTACCCGGAACCGGAACCCAGGCGAGGACCGGCCGCTTCGGGGACCGCGGGCCAGCCACGCAGGTTCCGGGAAGCTTCCGTTCCGGCTCTTCCCGCTGGCCTGGTGCAGGCACGGAGGCCGTGGAGCCGCTGCCAGACTCCCTTCCCGGGCCGCTGCCGCCCGCAGCGCTCCCACCACGACCCAGGGGGGCAGAGCACGCACCGGGAGCAGCGGCGCCGGCTCCGGCCGAGGGGCTGGGGGGAAGGAGAAGCGGAGCGGAAAGCGGCCAATCAGTGCGCGGCTTGTTGCGGGGGGCGTGGCCCAATGCGCGGGCGCGTTGCTGAGGTGCGGGGCTGGCGGTGGCTGGAGGTGGCGGCGGAGGAGGAGAGCGGGGTGAGGGGGCGGCGGGGCCGGCGCCGGGGGTGGCGGGGCTTGGGCCGGCTCCAGGAGCGAGGATCTCCCGCCCTTCGCGGACAGCCCGTCGCCGTCTGTCGCTGCCGGCGGTGCGGGCGGGGACGGAAGCCCTGCAGGGTCTGTGCGTGCGGGGGCGCGAACCGTTCCCAGCACTCCTGCCGCCAGCGCCGCTCGCGCTCTCTCTCCTGCCCCTGCTGCTCTGCTCCCTCTCCTCTCTCCCTTCCCCTCGCTCTCCGTTCGGAGGGTGGTCCCCTCCCCGCGGTTATGTAAGCCCCGGCCCCCCGCCCTGCCCGCGGGGAGCGGTGTCGGGGCCCGGGCAGTGCCCGCTCGCTGCCCGCCTTCGGGGCGCGTCTCGGCAGGGGAAGAAGCTGGGGTAGAAATCGGAGCTGCTCGGGCGCCCGGCTGGCGCCAGGAGCCAAGTTTTGTTTTTCAGTGGGTATGTCTTAAAAGAACATTGGTGTTTGTTTCCATAGGAGAAGTGGGGAGACATCCCGAAATCCTGGAAGTGCACTGAAAGGTAAGTGAAAGTGAAGAACTGATAGCTGCTTCTTGAGTGAGGTGGTGACTTGGTTTCACTGAGTGCTTGTGTCGGGAGCTCAGCGTTTTGCATGCTGTGGCTATGTGACTGTGAAGTGCCAATTGCCTTAGTATCTGGTTAATTAAAATTAGTTTTGTGTTCCTCAAACTTGAGCACGTAGTCTACTTCATCTGAAAAGAGACTGGTGAAAGTTAACTACACAGGCAGTGACTTATAAAGACTTAAATTATTCCTCAGTTCTATGTCATACAATAATGTTTCTTTTAACAGAATACGAACTGTTATATTAATTTTTGATACTCTTATTAAAATGAGAATAAACATTATAGCATGATGCTGGCAGAATTTTGGGATAGACTGTAGTGCCTTTTTTCTAATGTATTTTGATGGAAATCTACTTCTGGGTTTCAGGGGTTTTTAATAGGGGTACTGGAAGCGCATGAGAAGATTTCCAGGAGGAATGCCATTATCATGTTATTAACAGTGAAACTGTTCTAAATAGAGTGCCATCTGTTTAATCCAGACTGCCTCAGTCTGGTTTCAGCATTGAATGTTTTTCACTGTGAGATAAAGTCTGGAAGATTCAGAGCAGTCTTTTTCAGGGGGAGAAGACACATTTGTTTTTTCGTAATGTATGGGGGGGTGGAATTGTAGGAGGGCTCTTTATTTGTGAGGTGCTTAAATCCCTGTCTTACAGAGAATGCAGTTCTGTCAGAGACTAGCAAAGTATTTATTTCTCATTGTGGCTGAAAGTTAATGTGTATGTGTCCAAAGTCCAGCAGTGCTGAGGAATGTTGATATTTTTCTCAGGAATTTTTTTTCAGTGACCCATAGATATGTCAAATACCAGATAACCTTGGTTTTATTCTTTGAGGGAAAGATACAAAGTCCTAGTTTTATTTATGTTTGGTGCTTTTTTTCCCTTATTATTTGTTTTGGGGGGTTGTTTGTTTTATTTTGTTTTGTTTCTTCGTGGTGCTTGGAAGCACGACTTGAGTATTATGCACAAAACTATGCTGGTATTGCTGAATCTGTCACCAGGGACATTCAGTTCTGATCACAGAGTATTGGCTTTGTGGGATCTGTTGTGCTTGAACAGAATTGTAGCAGAGGAGTGCACTTGGCAGGATTTGTCTTCAGGTACACCATCACTTTCAAGGTTTAACAAGGTTTTGAGGAGCTGTTCTCGCCTTCCCCCTCACCCCCCAAGTACATAACAACTCTTGATAAGAAAAACTATGTGCAGTCAGTTGATCTGCTCTACCATGTTTTGCTTCCTCTATTTCTTTTTCTTTCAGTATGGACCATACTCTTTTAAAAATAAGATCGCAAATATGAGGGATGTGATAATTTGGGAATATAGTAAGCTCTTTAATTTTGTATCTTCAAGTAAGTAAGTCTGCATAATTTCAAGGGGCCTACAAGTGTTGCTACAATGTGTTTTGAGAAGGAAGCTTTGCCATAATTACAGTGGCAGTCTGAAGAAATCAATAGTGTGCACAAGGAAGTAACGTAAGAGAAATTTTCATTTTGTATTAAAAAACCTCAGCAAACAACTGAATGTCCTCTAGGCAGGAAAGGTCATTGAAACTCCATGTACAAATAATCAGTACATTTGTGATTTATTCAGTTGGTTTTTGGTGTTTTGTTGGTGTTTTTTTGGTATTAATTAACAGTGGTGATAATTACTGTAAAGATAAGTGTTCTAGGATAAAGTTATGTTAGCATGTGTACAGCCATGCTAGTTATGATTTGCAGGGATTCCTGCTTGTGTTGTTAGGCTAGAGGAAGGCTGCAGGGTTTCTTGGATAGCTTTCAAACGTCCATGTTTCCAGCAATTCTTGTTGCTGTGAATTCTGCATTAACAGATTGTGAGATACATTATAGGTACCACTCTTCTCTGCCTGTGCATCCAATATTCTCTCTAGCACTGGACAGTGTTTAGTGGTATGCTCTTCATAATTGTTTTCTGGAGTAGAGAGCTGTGTGACTGACAGTGGCTTGAAGTATTTTCAGTTTTGAGATGACAAGAAAGGGTTGTGGTTTTGGTTTTTCCCCCCTTAAATATCAGAATACGTATTTGAACTACTTAAATATTGCATCTTTTTTCCCCCTGAAATTGCTTGTTACTTCCTGTGGCGTTGTATTAGTAGTCAGTTATGTCATTGGAAGCTTCTTGTCATTTGAATTAAATGGTTAATGCTGCTTTAATTACAGTGAGGATGGAAAAGATCTTTCTTTAGTCCACCTTGGTTTCTTTGAATGCTTTTTAAGAAAAGGCTATGAATGGTGGGGAAGGAAATTATCTTCTCAGGCATCATTAGAGAGCTAAATATTTTATGGATAGTATCACAGTCACTGTTTCACCTCTCTTTTAGAGAAGTGATGGGCTGGAGCAGTAGTCTTAATTTCTTTCTGTTTGTGGTGTTTGTTTGCTCGTGGGTTGTTTTTTGTTTGGGGTTTTTTTTTTGGGCAACCCAAAGACCATTCTTTGCAGGAACAGCCATACTGGTCTGATCTGTTATTCTCTCATGAAGCCTAGGGCTCCGAGACCCCGGAATGTGACAGGACCATTGTTTCAAGTTCTGCTCGTCTGCCACAGCTGAGCAGGTGCTCATTTGACAGCAGATGCTGTACTCTTACACTCTTTTCTAGAATATAGGGTTACTCCTTAGGTCAGCTCTCCCAGTCTCAGTGGGGATGATGTGTTGTATGGATTTTTGTTTCATGGATATACTTAGAAAAACTTTTGAGCCCATGTATGGTTTTTGCAGCTACCATGTTTTCTGTCAGTAAGAGCTGCACTTCATGTGTGGTGTCAGTAAGTCATTGCTCTATTCTGTTTTGAACCTGTTATCTGAGAACTTCATGTGATACTCCCTATTTTCTGTATGAGGAGAGGCAGACCTGTTTGGCTCTTTACCAAGCAGTTTAATATGAATTGAGAATCTTTAAAGATCGGGTAATGTGTTCACTTGAAGACTTGTCTGGGCTGGAAAAGAATTTTCGATTCCATTACTTTTCTTGATGCTTGTTTCCTTGTATTAAGATACAAAGGAGTATCAGGAAGTGAAGGCGGAGGCTTCTGCAGCTGAGTCTTCACGAAGGGCACTTCATGAAGTGCCACAGTAGTAACCATTAAAGAAGTCCCTTTCAGGGAAAATTGATCTGCGCAGAGACAGTCACAAGTAGTACAGTTTGACTTGCTACTTCAGTCAGATATTTTCATTTCCAAACAGAATAATTGTGAGAAGTACTTCTTGACTTATTTAATGCTGTTTTCTACAGGGTTTTTTAGAGTAAGAAAGTAGTTTGAGTTTATGCTGGTATAACTAGCTGTAGATAAAATGGCAAGCTGGTTGAATTTTTCTTTCTTCACCTTTTTTGGATAATTCCTGCTTCTAATAACGAGGCATATAATTCAAGTGTCTTTTTTAACTTTAGTCATAGGACGGATTTATGGAGTGACTCAGTGGATCTCCTTTTTTTGTATAGAATTCTGACTTTAGTTTCTAAACTTCAAATAAAAGCTCAAGAGGTAGAGGGGCACTTCTGATGAAATAGAATATAATTGTTTAGGAAAACCATACTGTAAAACAAAATTCTGTATTGCCAGCAGTGCTACAAAGAAGAGAACATAAAAACCAAGATCAGGGTCTGGGTACAATAGTATACAGTTTGCAAACTGTTTCGGTACGTGCTGCAGATTATCCATAATGGTAAAAGCTTTTAATTGCATGGCGAATGGCCACACAGCAATTTTTCTTTCTTCTGTTAGTGTTACATTTTTCTATCAAATATAATGAATTTGGGCACAGGGTTCAACAGATGTTTTATTATTAATCAATTCAGATGATTTGTGAAAGACAGAAATACCATTGGCAAGTCACTTTTTCGGTCTTCCTTGATTGCTTTCTGTTCTGCAGGCAGTCCAGCTTGCCTCTGCTGCCTACTGCCTATGTCAGATCTGCTGCCTTGACCTCTTGATGTGATTCTATAGAGAAATAGAGATTTTATGTTCAAATTTACTATCTTTGCCTGAAAATAGAGAGCCAGAGACATTTGGAAAGAGATCCCCCTAAGGCAGAGAAATAAAATGTTAGGTGTATAACTACTGCAAAGTGGTAAACTATTTATTTATCTCTTAGTAGTGATTCTCATTGCTATCATTTGGCATTGGAAAATGCCACATTCCCTGGCTGTGTAACACTGTTCAGAACAGGAGCTGATGGAGTTGGTTGGTGCAGTTCAAATCTGTTAAAACACTCTTCCAGGGATTCCTCTTTCTGTGTATTCTGTGGGGGTTTTTTTTCTACAGGACAAAGTAGTTAATGACATCTCATTTTGTATTGTATTGTCATACAAGCATTTGGCTAACATTCCAGAAATGCAAAGTGACTATTTTTGTGTGTAATCTCCATAAATTAGCTAATCTTACTATGTTTTTATTTTAATTACTGTGATTCTTCAGAAAACTGAACCGGTTAGATCTCCTTTAGTGGTGTCTGCACTGTGTATGGTTCATGAGTTCTTTAAATAGTTACACATTGCTGTTCCTCTGAAGTCTGCTTAACTGAAATGTGTGACCTGGACATTTGTGCAGATTGCATGACTGCAGTTTGCTGATTCATACAGGGCAAAATTGATACGTCTGGAATATTTTTCTGTTTCCATTTTTAGTAGTTTATGAATTTTAAATTGTAATTTTATTTAGGGTCTTCCTTCCCTCTTCTGCCTTGCCTTGACCTGTATGTGAGCTGGGGGAATTATCTGGCATCTATCTGGAAAGACAGTGAGAAAATTTAAAAGAATAATCTTATTTTTCATGGCCATTCAGCTGAGATGATATTGGATTGAAAGATAATGAGCTGAAATATGTATAAAATTTGCTCGGGTTTTTTCCTTCCTGTCTTAATTTATTTGCTTTGTATTCAAATAGTTTGGTTATTTCTGGGAGTTCTGGTATCTGTTTCTTCTTTATATCTCCTCTTCATATTTTCTGCTTTGTCTTTTCTGTGTGCTTTAGGTTTGAGGATATCTTGAGCTTAAGGAGAGGGTGGAGAGCAGCCCCTCTGAATGCCTGCCTCTGTTCTGATTTGGAATAGGGCCACAAAGTAGAAAAATTGATTTAGAAAAGGTTATGAAGAAGTCCGTAGTAGTTACTTCAGTAACTTTCCTAAATATCCTAAGCATGAAATCTTAGAGACACATGGGCATAAGTGTAGCAGGTTTTGTTGTAGAAATAGCTCAAGTTAGCTTCTATCTGTAAATTTGAATATTTTATTTCCTGCATATGAAAAATTAGCTAGAATTTTTTAATTTATTTTTTTTTTAACATGAACTTTGTGAAGTTGTGATATCTTATGACCAGTGAGCCCCGTGTGTAAGCTACAGTGGTGATTCCACCATCCCTTTTAGAAGGTGTGGTAGCAGCATTGTGATGTCTGAATGTGAGGGTCAATAACCTTTTAGACAAGACATATTTCAAAAAGCATGAGACTTTTATGTAGACTTAGTTATAGAGGGGGTGGAGTGAGCAATTTATCAAGCGCCCTGGTAAATGCCATCAGAGTAGGGCAAAGAACAGAAATCTGAATGCTCAACTTTGAGTTTTGATATCTCTTTATTACTCTGGGTTAGAGGTATACTTTTTTGAAAAGAATGCTTGATGCTTCAGCATATTGCTGTGGTTCCTCATGCTTTGGGGTTGGAAGCACATGTCCGGTTAAAATTAATAATTAATAAAAGCTTCCTACGTAGAATGGTTGTTGTACTGGTCTTTAGTATCTGCATGTAACAACAGATGATGTCAGATCACTCAATAAATGTGGATACCCACTGGCATAATTTTGCAGATGAAAATTGTTCATGCCTCTAACACAGTTGAAGTAAATGCTAAGACTTATATTTACTTCTGCAAATTTAAGGTTAGAGTTTGAATTTCCAAACTTCCGTTATAACCATGTTGCTTTGTTAGAATAGGTAAAACTGAACTTCCATAGACAAAACTAACGCTTGTGTTTGTAGCTAGAACCCAGTCTCTGCAGTATAAGTCTGTCTTTGTACAGCACTGATGGTATAAAAGGGAGTGTTAATGTATTTTCAAACTCTTCATATTTTAATAACAGCAGTGGGATAGACAGATGATTGGTTAAAGTGCATTTACTGTAGTAAACTTACACAAGAAGCGATTGAGGAGTTTAAGTGATAGTAATGTGCCCTTTTACATAGAAATGTAAGGCTTGCTGACAAAGGATTTATCCCAGCAAAAGCTCATATTTCTTCTTGTAACAGTGGAGAACTTTCCATTGCTTTTTTTTTTTTTTTAAGATGTTTTGTTGAGCCGAAACAGCATAGAGACGTAAGCTAAATATGGACACAGAGGGGAGAGCAAGGCGGGTGTAGATGTGGAATGGAAAAATTATGAGATCCTTATGTCTGTGGGTTTGGTTTTTTTTAAGGTGCTTGTTTCTTGTTCTTAGCACAGAGCAGGCCTTAGATGAAATTGCTGAGCTTCCAAAGCTGCTTCTAGATTGTTAATTATGTATTCATTCTGTTTGATAGTTATGTAATTGACAAACCACCATACCCGATGGTCTCCAGTGTTGCATCTGTGCAATAATTTCAAATAGTAGCATCCTCAAGCTTCTGGAAGTTACTAAACCATATTTGTGGCAATTTCTTGGGAAAAGAGATGCTAATTTTGTTAGACTTCATATGAGCCATTCTGATAGCTTTCTTCACGTTAATGGACTGCAGCAAATTGCAGTGCAAATCTTGCCATGTCAGAATGGCAAGAGCTACATGAAAATCTCTAAAACAGTTAATGTGTTACCTATGGACATACAAATAGAGATAGGAGTCTTGGACTGGAGGGTAAGTTGAATGGAAATAGAGAAGAAATACCGAAAACACTAAATGAATTTAAGCTAAGCATTCATAAACTGTATGTCTGCACTGTTTATTTTCGTACATCCTGTGACAGCAACCTTTCCTTAAAATCACAGGTGTCACATGCATTGCGTGACTCTCCAGTGAACAGGAAGGCTGGGAGCACACTACTGCCTTTTCTGTTTGCTTAGGTCTGTGCATCTACCAAGACTTGTTTCATGTGTTCTGACTCTCCAGCTTTGCCTTCACCCGTGGTAAACACCACATGAGTTTGAGAAGCCTCTGTGTATCTGCTGAGTAAGAAAACTTCCTAGCTTGCATTTTGTTTGTTTGGTGGAGAAGGAGAAAACAAGATTTTCTTTCTCCTCACTACAATTTGTGTTAGAAGTGGAGACAGCAAATAAAAATGTTAAAACAGTTTAAGCGTGGCTTGTTGTTTGTGTGTCTCCAAAGGACCGATTGCAGAAATAGCTGGGATGCCCTTTTGCTTGTGCAGGTGTTAAGTGGACTTGGATTATGCATGATCATGTAAGAACAATTGCTACCTTCAGAATATGTACCTTTTCTGCATCAATGGTGAAAATACTCATGCAGTCATTCCTTGTACATGCAGAAATGAAACTTTGTTGGATTGTTGCAGTTTGAAACTTTGTTGGATTTGTCTCCTCAGCCATAGAAAAATGGTTTTGAGGCATCTGGGTGTTTAAATCATTCAGATGTCAGCTGTATTCCACACATACCTTGTGTTCCAGGAATCATGGCATTAAACTCTTTTAGAGGTACATGCTTTGTTTTTTCTCTCTGTAGGTTAAACCCTTAAGTTAGCTGCAGGTCTACTATGGGTTTTCGTAGGTAATGTGTACAGTTTACACTAACTTTGTGTTTTTTCCCCCTAGCTTCTTCAGTGTTTAAATTGAGTAAAACTTAGGATGCTAAGGCAGAAGAATAAATGTGCAACAGTGGGATTTCACATTTGTTGTGCACTAAGTCCTAATCAGGTTAAGATCGTGGATGGATTCCAGACCAAATTAGGGGTCAGTGGCCAATACTAATTGGCATTAATGCTGCTGAAATTGTGTAATTGAGTATTGTGCTGATTGTCACAGTGTGTTTTTGTGCCACCCCTCCTTCCCCCACCCCCCTTTATTTGGCAACTTAAAATTTACTGAATGTTCAAAGGTTAGTTTTATTTCCTCTGTGCCCTTTTTCTCAGACTTGCTGGTTCTGGTCTGTGCTAAAGACAGAAAACTAGGTAGGTTCAACATACAAAAAGTAGAAGGAAGTTCAAGAAAATTGAGGTATAGTGCCTGTAGATATTAATTTTGTCTGATAAATGCAGAAAGCTTAAAAATCTCTTGGTCAGTGGGGGTGTGGGAGTGCTATGCTTTTTTTGTTTGTTTTGTTGGTGGGGTGGGTTTTTTTTTTGGTTTTGGGGTGGTTTTTTTGGTTTTTTGGGTTTTTTTTCGTCAAGTGCTGGGAAAGAGGTGCTTCAGCACAGCTTCTTGCCATTTTGCTGAAACGTTTTGCAGGAACCTTATCGCACTTGGCTGGTGGAGATGTGTGTGGGTGTGATGGTCCATTGCCCTTCTCTGCTGATGATACTCTCATGATTGCAACCTACTGTATTTGATGGCTTATTTTGATAATAAATTTTTGGTCTTGTGAGAGAGAGGAGAGAACAAATCTTAAATGGACATTATCATGCTGATTAGGAAACATTCACTGTGTTGTCCGTTGTCAGCTCTATCAAGTTTTGATGTATTTCAAATTAATATTCCAATAGGTAGCTTTTGAAAGACAAAATATCTCTCCTACAGGGAAAGGATTCAGGCTTTCCTTGGCTTTATGCAGAATTCTAGTAGTAGTTATTTTATTGCTATTTCTATGAACTGCTGGGGCATTCTGCTTTAGGAATGTGTGCTGACTTTGAATAGATTGCAGTGATTATCTCTTTGTCTCTGTGAATGCAGACTTTAGAACTTTCTGAAATATGTGAGGTTGCTATAAGTGAATTCTGCATGTTTATGCATATGCGTCGCATCTATGGAAAATGGAAAAGGTTTTTATTAGCATTTCCTTTTTTATTGCAGGGGAACGTTTGAAGTTGCCATCTTCTTGGTTTTAATAGTTCAAGTGAAACAGATAGAACTGATTAGGGAACAAAATCGTTAAAATATGTTATGAAAATCTTTTCAGAGTGCCAGTTGGATAGCTGGCAGGTAAGGCAAAAAGCATGAGAATTTTCCCCTCAAGTACGAAACCCTTGCTGCTCACTGATAAGAAAGAATAATGGTGTAATCATCTTAACTTGCAAATCTGCACATAATTACAAATACTGGGGTGTTAGGTCTGGGTTTGTATTTTGTTCGGAACAGTTTTTCATGTGATAAAGGAGTCACATGTGAACTGTGTGCATTGGTTTTGGCTTGTTCTTGGGGTTTTTTTGTTGTCCTCCTGGTGTGAGTTTTTTCTGTGGGTTTTTTTTGGCTTTATACCTGATCAGCCCTACTTTTGGAGAAGTTACTCCACATTCTCTCTGCAGGTCCACTCTGCATTCCAATGACCTCAGTATTTCTAAACCTTCTGTCTAAGTTGCCCTTGAAAGACTGTGTGTTTTGTGGAGCATGCTGTATGAAGGGTGTTAGATGAGTATATTACTTACACCAAAAATGTATAATCCAGCACTTTCAGGTGCCTGGTGCTTGAACTTTGGTAAATGCTGCTGATCCCTATCAGCACAATTGCATAGGGAAACAGAACGGGCTTTTAATTAAACTCAGTCTTTGATTAAAAATTTTTGGTGGTGTGTTTGAAGAGAATTAACTGAATTTGCTCTATGCCAGTATAACTAATAAAAAAGTAAAAGATCATAAATGTTACCTAGATGGGCACTACCTGTAAAAGATTAGAGAAACTATTTATGTTTTGTATAGTTCATGTGGGTGTATTTCTATTTGAAGTAGGTGTAATATATGGAATTTCTCAAAGAAGATTAATGTTGCAAAAAGCAGTAGTATAACTCCTAACAAGTTTGCACGTAAGGCCATCTCTGGTGTTTTTCCAAGGGTAAATTTATTCTAGAACCTTGAGGAAAGGAAAAGCACTGTTTTACCAAGTGCTTTTGAATTTTTTTTTTTTTGAGCAGGAAAACTATTCAGTATTACAAACAAAACCCCAGAGTATCTCTGTGTATGGATGAGGTTGTGTAAAAACAGCTAAAGATTAGAACATTGAGTACTCAGTGAGTTTTTTTCAAGTGCTAGAAAATTTGTTTTAAAACCTAGAACACTGTAGAATTAACCATCTATACATAAATTCCGTTCCCCTGTCCACACAGAAAAGCTTGAGGAAGCATACCCATGAAGTTTGCTGTGTGGATTTTCAATGCTGCCTGTTAAATCTGTAATTTTTCATGATCTTTAAAGACTCACATTTTCTGAATATACATTGGGGCAGTATTTGACAAAAAAACTTTAATTTTGTTCAGGCTACAAAGAGAAAATATGTACGAAAATAGTAGTGTGCATTTAATATCTTGCTCTTGTTTCAGTAGTGTTGGGGGGAGGAGGAGAAAAAGGCTGTGTATTCCAACTGGAGTCATCAAGCGCCTGTGGAAGGCTGTTTTCTTTTTGTCTCCGTTTTGTTTTGTTGTTTTTGTTGTTCGTTGTGGTTTTACACTACTTTATTTTTTATACTGATCTATAGCTTAGATAAGTGAAAAGCATTGTGGAAAATCTTGCCTAACATGCTGCATGAAAGATTGGGTTGATTTAAGTTGTTCCTACTGTGTCTGTATTATGTTCCTAAAGATACTATATGTGAAGGTTTGCCCTAGAAAAAAACCAGTTTAAATTTCAGATAAAAAACCCCACAAAAACCATCCAAACACCCTCCCCAAGTAACACCCCCACATAGCTTAGTAACTTAGTGTCCTCATTATTTAAAAAATACATGAAAAATGAATCATTTCACACTAAAATATTCATTAGTCCTTTCTTATGACTGATCAGTTTGTATTCTGTTCTAATGTTGGTTTAACAGTAGAAGAATGACTGTAAACAATATGCATTGTGTTTAACTATTCAGCAGTGAAGATCAATTATTAAACTTACACCAAGACAAAGGGGGTACCTGGTGTAGTTGTTGCACTAATTTACATTTACTACTGCTTTAATTCTCACACAATTATTTCACTGAGAAGCAGCATGTACTTCCAAGTAATAGGCCACAGAGTGCTATTATAGTAAGCTGAGTTTCAGAGTTTCATGAGAGCTTCTAATAAGGTGATGAAAAAGGGTTACACTTTCTTTAGAGACACTGTTTCTTTGCCTGTTTTCTGTGAAGCAGAGAGTCCAACAACGGCCATGTAATTTCTTGCTCTGGAGGAATCCCAGTGAAGTTAGTAGTAGGGCTGGTCATGAGCATCAATTTTTGTAGCACAATCACCTTAATCAGTTGGGTCAAATATGATCCATTGATGTTCACATTGCTCTTAATGGTTGTGTTATATAGAATTAACATGGTCAGGAACATGTTTTATTTCTTGTGTGTGAAAATTCTGACTCTTACAGTCAGTCTGATCTCAGTATAAAATTAACAGTGGTTTTCTCTCTGTTCAATGAGATTGTTCTTTGCAGTTCTTAAAATCCCTTTCCAACTTTCAGAAAACTAGTGTGAGACTGAAAATTACTGACACTGAAATGATGCTGTGACGCATGACGTGGAAGAAGACAAGTTGTTTCCTCTGCAGTGACAGTTAGAAGTAATAAAGGCAGCTACAGTTTTAACTGTGACAGTTGAAGCAGATCTTAGATTTCAGAATTCTTGATGCTACTCTGCTTTACCTCTGAATAGTGAACTGCCTCTGTGTGTGCCTTAAGTCCTTCTTGTGTGTATGTAGGGTTCAACTTGCTCATATATTCCATTACATCAAGCAGGAGAGACCTGTGCTGTTCTGAAATTGTGTCATCTTGATGAGTAGGTGTGATCAGTGATGTTTCGTTTAACTATTTTTGTTGTTCAGTTTGCTTTTTAAAGTCTGGGAACTTGTATTGGAAAAGTAAGACCAGCATATCAATCAGAATTTATCCTTGAAAACCACGCATCTTAAATGTGAATGATGCATCTGAGTCATATATTAAATTTCCGGCATGGTGCAATAAAACAATGTCTTAATTCTTATGGATCTTTATTTTAACTCTGCCATTTTGAAAATTTATTTTGGAACTTTGTATTCTTACTGCATCATTTTTTAAAAGTCAGCAAAATGACATAGTTTTAGCTATAACTGAGGTAAATTCAGATAAATTTGGAGATTCCACTCATTTAGGAATTTGTGAATGTGTAAGTAAGCGTATGGATGGGGGGAAATTTGTCGCCTCAGCTTAATCTATTTACACTCCTTTTCCTGGAGGTGGAGGCTTTACCATCTGGAAGTTGGAAAGATTAGAATAAGGGATTTCATTACTTTCAGCAGAGGATCCTCTGGGTTAGATCTCTTTGAGAATAGGATAGAAGAAAGGAGGTTAGTTAAATTAATTAATGAATATGTAACCTAAATTCCATTTTGTGTGAATTACAGTTGGTAGGGAATACTGCAGCGAGAAATATATACTGGTATTGGAATTTAGATATTGGTCTGGAATTGACTTCAACTTTTTTATGGATATTTTAATAATGTAACAGGCATTTATTTCTCTTGAGTGACGATTTTACAGCTCAAAAATGGGAAGCTGCATAGAATGTTCACCTTGTATTTCTAGAACGTTTCTGCATGAATTTCTTTCCTTTACAGACCAGATAGTGATCGTAGCATAATGTTTGCAGTCTTATTCCAAAGTGCATATTGAGGGGTTTTTGGTTGTGTGTCTTTTTTGTTGATTTGTTTTGTTTTGGTTTTGAATTTTGTTTTGGTTTTGTTCCCACAGAAATTCTGTTTCAAGATTTCTCCTAGCCTGTGTCTGTTCATTTTTAGTGCTTAGCACTGAGCGCCTTAAAAAAAACTGCCTTAAATGGGATTTTGCAAGTGTTAGTTTGCTGTTAGGCTTTTTTTTTTTTTTTTAAGCTCCTTCTTTTACTATGCATTTTGTATCTTTACTTATCTAGATTTAATTTACTTCTTGAACCAAAACCATGAAGGAGAAGGTGTTCAGGAGAGGTAGGGTTACACGGAAAGTAATTTGCATGGAAATGTTTTTGTAAGTAACAAAGTTAATGCAGACAAACTAGCATAGGAAGAGTTATTGCATATGAACTGATGCAAAGGGAGGACAAACCTGTATTGTCTAGCGTAGGATGGGTTATCACCAGGATCCTGACAAGAGAATGTTTTAGGTTTAGTGTAGGATGACTACGTGAAGTTGTTTCTAAGGAAACTGGTGCTGAGAGAATAAGGTAACATTTCTGTGGCTAAACCTACGTATATGTGTATATATATTTTTAAGTGCGTCAGGTCCTTATAATAGAATAATTAATGTGTGTTTGGTAGTATTTAAGGCTGCAGGATAATATCTTTATTATTATTGTTTCCAGAATCCTCTGAGTAATGTAGAGGAGTATTTTCTTTGTATACAGAAAATAAGTTTCTTGTTCCACATTCTCGATCATCTCAACTCTTTTCTGTTTTACTTGTTGCATGAACTCCTAAGAGAAGGATTTAGTTATAAGTGTACACTTGTGTTTTATTCAAGTTCTGCTTATTTGCCTCTGTGAGGCAAATGGGACTTAAATTTTTCTCTATAGTCACCTGACTTCTGTAGCTCTCTACAACTGCTCTGTGCAATACTCTGAAAACTACAAAAACAGCAGCCTTAAAATAGTTTAAAAAATGTTATATAGTGTCTATTTCCAGTGTTGTATTTTCATTCCTACTGCCCTAATTGTTTGTCTTCAGCAACTTTGTATCTGTAAAGCACAGTTTCACTGTAGGAATGGTAGAAAGATAGAAGGTTGGCAGCTGAGCTTTGTGGTGCTTGAAAAGGCACAGAAGATAATTTAGAGCTTAAAATGACTTAGAGGAGGCTTTGTGGACCAGATGGGCTGTACCTTTTCTTTGCCCCTTTTTTGGCAGCTGCTGAAATTGATGTGACCTTTTTGATAAGAAATGGATCTTGCTGTGCAAGTATGGTACCATGAAAGTTTACAAGACTGTTATCGATCATCTTTGACTTCTCTGTGGCAAGGCTTTCTCCCATGGTTTTCACATAACTTTCTTTGTTGCTAATATCCAAAAAGAAAGCTTTTTAGCCTGGTTATTACTAGTGAGTCAGAGTGGGCAGAGAAGAAATGTCTTACCCAAGTTGTTTTGCATGACTAAGGCTTGTCTAATAAGGCTGGCAACCTAAATCCCACATACAGAATACATCAGCATTTATATTTTAAAGTTGGAATGCATGCCTGTCTGCTGAAGCTTGCAATTAAATTACCTAAAAACTAGAGTTGGAAGAGTGCTCTGTCTTTTAAAGAGAAGCTGACAATTTAAATTAATAACTGTCCAGAGGAGATTTTGTTTCTTTCTGCCTTTGTCAGTTTTTACCCTGTTTCTCTGTGCTGTGGAGCTGTATGGCCAAGAGAGTTCTGGCAGAATGTTTGAACCTGTTTCTAATGGCAAGTTGCAGTTGTACCTCTGATTTGTTGAGGACAGTAGTTTTTTATTTTATTGGTTTATGTTCTTACCAAAATGACAGTTTACATAAATGTCTTCTAAATAGGATTCTGGTAGAATAATATGTTTATGTATATGGATACAGGGAAATCACAGTGGTATTTGTGATATGTTTATCATAAGAGATGAATATTACAATACATGTACTTTTAAATAAGTACAAGAAGTCATCTGCCAAAATTGAACATTTCCAAGGCTGGTTTTATTTTCTCTTGGGATTAGATTAGCATAAGAGTCAGACTGTTTTCCCAGTATGGAAACAGACCATACTGTGGCTGCTTAATATCTTCTGGTATCTAACTTTAGAGTAGATGGATGAAGCTGTATACACCTATATACTGAGTGGTTAAGCAAGGAGTTGTTTTTAAGAGAAGTTTTTTTGTAAAGCGTATCAATGAAGTGCTAGTTTTCACTATTAAGTTTTCTTCATTCTTCTTGTTCTACAGAAGAAGGAACTATGTAAAACAGGTGTTACAATGTTTATCTATAATAGCTTCTTATTGTCCTCATGATATTTTATGGTAACTTACAGTGTGAGAAACAGTATACTGTTAACAGTCTAAGATTTCTATCTTGTCACTTATAACCATTTTAGTTTTTATTACTCTGTTACAAATAAAAGTCCATTCTACCTTCTCAACCACTTAATTCCATGTGCTTCTGAGACAAGGAGTTCTTTATTTCTCTGTTTTTTAAAAATTATTCCCATATCCAGATTAGAAGTTACTTTTCACAATCTTTCTCTTCAACTGCCTCTTAACCATTTTTCTGCCTTATACATACATCTTCTTAGGTTGTTTACATCAAATGTAGGCCAGTATTTCAAATAAGAGCATATTACCAATTTTGTATGCTCTACTTCCATGTTTTCAGATTTACTTTAAATCACTTTGTGTGATCAAGCATCTTGATTTATTTTCTGGCTGCTGATGCATTCCTGAACAGATGTTTTCGTTACATCATTATTACCTAGTCTTTTTCCATTTAGTCTTTTAAACCTCTACATTCAGAAATAGCTCATCATGAGAAGTTCAAATTGTGCTTTTGTTATCTGCATTTATCAGCATGTTGCCTGGTTTTCTTCCTCCAGAGTTTCCCAGCCTCGTTAGCGTGGGTGTGTGGTGGGGAAGCGTGTTTCCTACGTGCTTCTGACCTCCTCATCTTATGTTGTCTTCTGTGTATTCTGCTTCCCACAGTGTTGATCATATTTAACACAGCTGCTCTTCTTACAGAGCTATGAACTTTCTGGATCAAAGAAATTGAATGTATATTTAGTTCAGAGTAAGGATGCGTTCTTGATGCTTTCCATGCTACTTTTTTTACTGAGGCAGCATGGAAAAATCTTTCTTCAAATACGTTTCTTTCCATGCTCAGTAATGAATTATAGCTGTGAGAGGAGTGTTTATGTAGCTTGGAATAAAAAGCTATATTGATAATGGAGTTTTCTGTTCTTTTAGACCTCTCAGTCCATAATGTTCTCTTGCACAAGTGGCACTGTGAAGAGTTCATGTATCATGAAGCGTTATTCTTCTTGCTGACACAGTTCAGGTTTAAATTGCAAATTATTCTTCTCATGGCCTTTAAGGTAAAAATACATAATATTTTTATTCATTGTGCAATTAGGACTAAAATTGCATTATGTACATCGTGCCATCTAGGATATAATGGCCAAAAACTGGACTCATTTTGAAGTGCATGTTCTGTTAATGTAATCTCTCCCATGTATGTTTAAACCAGTATAAAATCCTGGCCTCTTTAAAACAAACATACGAACAAAAACCCCGAATAAAATAAAAAACACCAACAAAAACCCCCTCTGCATACTTGAATAAGCCTATCTTCATAAATATATTCAATTATGAATATCTAATTGGTGGCACTTTTTTTTCCTTTTTAATCCCCACTGTAATAGTTGATTGTGTAGCAAGTGGTACTGGCTCAGATTATTTGGGTAATCATTTTGCTGTTGCAGATTGATCTCGGTTAGTGGTTTAAATGCAGACTGGTAAATAGTAATGTACTCCAGTCAGTATGTCTTTGTTCTAAATGTAAGTGAACAACAAGCTTTCTGATGAGCATAGTTGATTAAACTTTTTTTTATTTCTTTTACTATAGAAACACATTCTTGGGGAGTTATCTGAGTTTTAAGTTTCATTATTCTGATGGTATATTGTTGGAATAAACTTTATTTCAGACTTTTATATTTTCAAAGGCAAAAATATTGAGAAAGGTGAATTCACCATCCCTGGAGGGATTTAAAACCCCGTGTAGATGTGACACATAAGGATATGGTATGTTGGTGGAGTTGGCAGCGCTGTGTTAAAGGTTGGACTTGCTGGTCTTAAGGGTCTTTCCCAATCAAGATGATTCTATGATTTGTGTGCATAGCATGGTCTAGGAGAATGCTCTGACTTGGTAAAATTCTGTTCACATCTCAACTGTAATTGACAGATGCACAATGCAAGACTGTGACTTCCTTCAGAACAGAGTATTGTAGCTTTAATATTAAACATAAAGATTCCAGGTCTAATTTAACAGCCTTATCATATTCTGCTCATTTATGCCAAATGCGTAAGTTTAGGAGAAAACATTTAAACTATTACTTCAGGTGCTTTTGTGGGGAAGCTTTATGGTAATTGATTTTTTGTATTTGATTTTAACATTGAACTATAACTTTCCTGTTCCATGCTTTAGTGTGACTTCAAACTTGCATACTTGTTCAGTATTTAAGAAATCTTCATCAGACCATAAGTAAAAATATTTTACTATATTTAATTATTACTGTTACTAATAACTAAATTTCTGATTAGTTATTATGGTTCCTATATATTATAAGAACCTTTCAACCATAGTAGAAAAAAAAAATCTAATGTTTTTAAAATAAACATGAGAAATCTCTTATATTCCCTGTATTTTGTTTGCTTTGGAAGAGATGTGAACACTCCGGAAATGAAATTCAATACTCTTGGTTCAGGCTGCTTCAACCTTGAATAAATACGCACAGAGCTTAATGTATTGAACCAGTTTACTTTAGAGACACACCCATACGATGTTTGATATATTTATATTTTTCCCCCCAAAAGTACAGCAAACCAGCAAGTGAGTGTAAGCACGGGGTGTGCTTTCCAAATGGCCTTTTGAAAATCCCAGAGAGCCATCCGTGTGTGAGGCTGAGACAGTCCCACAGCTGTTGTGCTCGTGTGCCTCTGGAACAGTGTCCAAGTGTGCCTGGTGCAGCCCGGCCAGCGTGGAGTGGGATGGGGCACCAAGCTGAGGGGCTCACCCTGCTTTTCCTAAGTGTTCCTGTGTAGAGTCAGTGGAGCTTGTGTGCTGTGAATTCATCAGCTGGCTGTCTCTTTGTGCAAGTACTTAAAAATGTGTTTAATATCCAGGTAGATCATTTGAAAGGGAGAGACAATTTGTCCTAAAACTGAACTAGCAGTGACTGTAGGCAGAATAGATGTGGACTGTTTCTGTACCGATGCAGCAGTTGTGGTTCTGAAGCTGACTTACACTGGAAGAAGTTCCCAAACAGGAAAGCTTGAAGCTCAAGCTTGAAGCTTTGCTCAATCAGNAAGCTGACTTACACTGGAAGAAGTTCCCGAACAGGAAAGCTTGAACTCAATACATGGCAAAACCACTAATATACCTAGAGTTGGCTCCCATGTGTGTTGTTTGCCTCATGCTCACTATGAAGGGATTCTGCAGCAAAAGGGGAATTTTAGTGTAATACGTGATTTTCACAATGGCACTGAAGTTTTGGCTCTGTAAGAAATATGTCCTAAGGACATTATGACAAGGGAGAGTCCTTAATGTATTCCATTTAAGAACTGTATGTTCTCCAAAGTCAGAGTATGAATTCAGTTCACATTTTATAAAATTATTACTCTTTTCTTTCATCTTACATTTTTCTTACACGGTTCTTGGTAAGAACTGTGCCTGTGGTACTGTGCACCACTAATACGGAAGGATTTTCCACATAAGTGACAAAAGCCTTTTTTTTGGATGAGGGCAATTCCTCCCTTCCTCTTGCTAAAACACGGAGCCTTTTTTTTTTTTTTTTAATCGCAAATTGCTTTGTTGCAGGAGGATTCATGTGGACTTTAGAGGATTTGATAAACTTCAATTTATAAGGCCAAAAAATGTTTACATTAATATTTGCTTTACTTTACTGTATTTTTTCCCTATTTTGTGATCATCATAGTGGTTTTTTTATCTTTTAGAAAACGGGGCAGTACTTGAAGGCTTGACAAATGCATCCCAGGTTGAAAAACTTCTGCATTCCTTCTTCTCTTCCTCCTTTAGAAAACTGACTTCTTTAAAGAGGTAAAGTTGAATGACGCACTTTTTTTTCCAGGCAGGGTGAACTAAAACTCAGCTTCTTCTGTAGCATGCCCTATGATGTTTTAAATTAAATTCTTCTGTCCATGTCTCACTCTGACATGGTATCTGTTTCCCTATATCAAAAAGGATATCTTTGTAAACTTTTGTTTGCAGAGATCTAATTAGTTGCTCTGTTATTTCATAGAATTATTTTTCAGTGCTTCTGCTGAAATAAGTCACTGAAGTGTTACTTTAATTTAAATTAATGTTATTTCTGAATTTGTTGTACTTTAGGATATTTAAACATGCTTTAGAAATCTGAAGCAGTTCCTTACCCACAAGAGAGTTTGTATTCTCTTAATGACTTCCTGCCAAGGGCCATTGAAAAAATGATACATGAACTTAAAAATTGTGTTGGGAAGACTTGCATCTTATTTCACTTCACTTTTCATTTAACAAATATGGATTGTTCTTAAATACAAATCTTTCAGAAATCAAAGCAAGTATGTTCTGAGAAGAGAATAGGTGATTCCAGTCATGTAGTCTGGCTATTGAAAGGTCATTTTTTGTAGGACTTCTGTTATGTAACGTGTATGTCAAACATGTAATTTTTGGCTGAACCTAAATAATTTTCAAAAGACAACTGAAAGACAATTGGCCTGAAGCACTGAATCCTTCTTTTTCCTCCTTCCCCATTTATGCACAGCACTTTAGACTAAGCAAAAAACCAGTTAAATCACTGTTAAATAATGGGACTGGTTGCCCAAAATGCAACTTTTACTATTGTTTTGTATTATATGACTCAGTTGGAAAATTATTAACAGCTTTTCGTTGGGTAGGATTGTAAAAAACTAAATTTTCCTGCCATAACTAATATTTAACTTCTTTTTTTTTTCTTCTGAAGGTAAGAGAGAAGCAAAAGAAGTAAGAAAATGCTGGGATCAGAACGAGGTGTTGTAGAAGAATGGCTGTCAGAATTCAAGGTGAACTGAGAAGATGAATGATATCTAAACCATTGGCTTAATGCCACCAAACATAGTAGTGGGTTTTCTTTAATATCAAAGAATTAACATTTTAAATATCCATTACTTGATCTTTCAATTTCTTAAAATGCATAAAGCATGGAAAGGTCTGTGTTATTGAGTTGGCTGGTACATAATATATAATGCATAATTCTAATAGTATTTTATTTTTATTGCTTATTATTGTAGAGCAGAACACTGCAATAGCAGTGTGGTCTTTTAAAATGTGTATTTTCTGTAGATCAGGCTGATAGAATTTAACTAACAGCTGGATGACACTGCCTGAATTTCCGATTGAGGAACTTTTTTATTTAAAAATAATTAGTATATATTTATTTGGACTTAAAAAAAAACCAAAACAAAACAAAGAAAAATATTTGACTTTTTTCCCCCCCTATGGTCTACATTATAATTGTTTTGTCATGAAGAATCTGAAGTATTTTTAAGCTATTTTGCGTGTTGATAATTATGCTTAGCAAAATACAGGATAATGCATAAACAAGAAAACAGGATTTCATGACTGATAAGAAATTAGTCTGTTATTTAAATTAAGAATTAGTAATTCCTCACATCATTGTTGAGAGTAAGTCATTATCTACTGTGGTTGGAAATTCGTTTAAGATTCCAGGATGCAAAATCCACAGACATGGTTGCTTGGGGAAGACTCAAAGCTGTCCATGCTCATTCTATACTCTCCACACCTCTTAAATAAGTTGGGTTGATTTGATAAAGTCTTCCAAAAGAGCCTGTTAAATACAGAATATAAAGAAAGAGAGTCCTCATATCAAACTAGAGCAAATGATTTATGAAAGATGAATCTAAACTCCTTTTGGATTTAGCCCTGGAAGTGGTTATGTGCTCCCAAATGCTATTTGTATGGAGAAGGACTTGTACTCAACAACTAGGTTACAAGGCTGAAAATTTACTGAACTTTATGACTTTTCTTTGATGTTGGGATGAGACTTAATTCTTTTGTGGAGATCTTGAATACTGGGAAGCTTTTATTTGTCAGGGTAACCTTTTTTTTTTTTTTTTTTTCTTCAGGCATTACCTGAATCACAAATTTCCAGCTATGCAGCTACATTGCACCGAAAAAAACCACTGGTACCAGCTCTTTATAAGGTCATTCAAGACCCAAATAATGAGGTAGGAGATTTAAAAAACCTATTTTTATTCTCATTCCTGAATCTTTCACCTCTGTGACTAAAACTAAAGTAATGGAGAGGAAGATTGTTTGATTCTTTTTTCTAATATAGTCTAACATGGATATCATCTCTCTTTTTACTCTCTTGTTTTTTGACAGTTACTTTAATGCTTTTCTAGTAAGACACAATCTCATCTGCTTCCAAAAATACTGTTTATGGTGTCTGCTAGATTTTCCTTGCCACAGCTGACTGTTATGTTTTGTTTGGCACTAGTTGGTTTTGGTGTTTTGGTTTGGGGTTTTATTTGTTGTTGGTTTCTTTTCAGGGGGAAGTCGAGTTTGGGGTTTTTTTCTTTGGGCTTTTTTAGTTCCCAGAAACCACCTTTCAGTCACAACTGAGACAAAGTAGGCCTTACAGTGAAACTCAGAAAGACCAATGTGCTCCTCATGTGGTGGCTTATGACAGTGGAAGATGGAATCAATTTTTTAAATGCTGTTAAGATAACAAGATCTTCTTGTGCTTATACTAGTATCACTTTTGTGTAACTTGGTTTACACTGTTGTAAACAAGAGCAGAACCAGGGCCCCAAAATATAAATAGACACAGCAAAAACTTAGCTTACCCTTGTACATAATTCATTTTGCAAGTGACATTAAACTGAGTTTTCCAACCCTTTGGCTTCTGCTGGGAGCATTTCTGGGCAAGTATGTGAAATATAACTTCTGAATAAATTGTGGCATACCATTCTCTGATGTGTAAACTACTTCACATAAAATGCTTACAAATACTTGATGTATCATCTGTGATCTCTCATATATTTATAAATTAAATGGGTAGTGTACACAGCAAGGAAGTTCTTTATTTTCCAAAGTACAGCTCAGCTGCTTTAGGAAGCTGAATGCTTGATTGAGCTTCAAGGAGATTGCATAATGCTCATGCAATTTAAAAAAAAAAAAAAGGTTTCATAGCTGTCAGCTTCATTTCAGTATTATAAATAACCTGCATAGTGACCTTTTTCTTTGTACTGAAAGGCTGCTGTTATTCTCTTTTCAACCTGAAGCCACCATTGCTGCTATGTATTTGTGTTTGCGTAGACTCCTGAAAATGTAAAAGCTTTCCCTTGCTTTGAGAGTAAGCATTTATTTTTTTTAAAAGAGCAAAGAACCAGATTTGCAAAAAGGGTATTTTTTAGGGTGATCTTATGTTATTTCTCACTGATGCTTGTCAAATACTACTCTTTGGAACAGCTGTTGCTGTTTGGGCCTGATTCTGATACTAGGTATGAGATAAGTAATCCCAGACACAAAGATGTCTGACTTCAGGTTCTACTTGATAAGGCAGGTTGTATTTCCTTGTTGCACTTCTTCCAAACTTATTTGCATTTGAGGAATATAACTATAGTGAATTCAGTACTTTACATAAGTTTTTAGTCATATTTGTCTCTAACTGAGAGGGTTTTTAAAATATGTTTTATAGGGCATTATTTGTTAGAAGGGTAATTCATGGCTTATGAAGATTAAGCCTATGTGGTAGACTATTATAAAAATACACTTTCTGGATTCTTAAACTTGATGGGCAAGTAATTCTTTAGTACAACTTAATCATAAATTTGACCTATTTTTAAAACTTCTGAAAAGTGGCGAACTGTTTAGGGCAAATGTTAATTTTTCTAGCATAACACAATTACATCTTGGTAAGACCAGGATTTTTAATTTAACATGGAATCAGCATACTTAGGAACCAAACAACCAAGGTGTTTCTCTCTTTTGACAGGCGTCTACCAGTTTGAGAGCTATCAAATGAAGGCAAGCATATTGACAAGTTAAATACAATTATTACTACTTGCCTCTGAGGAAGTGCCCTGACTTTTTAAAATATAAAGATGACTGGAACAGAAATTTGCGTAAAGAGTAGAGAGTGGTCTTGCTTATAAACAGCTAATTTAACTGAATAATGTATTGATTTTTGTGTAGTATTTGAATTCAGAAGTAAAGTGCTTTTGAAGTACTGTTTTTCAGATAGTTTTATAATTTTTAGGGTTGGTTTATGGCTGTAGACAATAGTCTATGGATGTCAAGTTAATGCACTACTGAAATTTAAATATGGAATATTCATGTGGGTTAATTACGTTTAACTCAGAAAGGGGAGCTGTGAAGCAGAATGAGATCACTTCTGCAATGCCAAGCAATCACAGACCCAGTACTCTTCAAATAGTAAATGGTTTCACCCATTACGTTCTAGTTAAGTCTAAAATGAGCACATTTTATTTTCTGCAATTGAATGCTTCAAAAAGGCAAATATTTCCAGTATTTGTCATGCATTTTATAAAGCATTATATTTAACTTCAAGATATGACTCTTAAGATTTGGAAAATTTGTAAAATAAGCCAAAGGAAAGCTATTCATCATCTTCCTTAAAACATGACTGGTTTGCATCTCGGTGAGGTGTAAAATGAAGAGTGAAAATTAGATCATTGACACTTGCTGCATATTTAAGCCAGTAAAAATGTCACTTGTATTTTATGCTTATTGCTGCTTATGCTAATAGGAAAGTTCTTATAATTAAAATTCCTTTGTTTGTTGGGAAAGAGAGAGGATTATAAGAGATATTTTAATTTGGATTTTTTTGCTGGCTTCTGTGCTACTCAGTTTGCTTTGACTTTGGACTGAAAGATCTTTGGAATTAAAAAATGTGTGCCAATTCACGAATACACCCACTACTGACGACAAAAGCTCCATTTCCTCTGTTTATCCAGTGTCTTCTCAGTGTGCATATTCAGAGAATTACTTGGAAGAGGCTGGCTCTTTGGAAAACCAGATAACTAGGATGCAGGGAAAACATTTGTTCTTTCTCAGAGTGTCAGGTTTTGTGTTTCTGGGTGGGAGACTCTCATACTGTACTTAGACAGGAAAATCCTGGGTGTTTGTGCTTTTGAAAATATTTATGTTTTAGCATCTTTGTGATGGCATCTTTTTCTTGTGGATTTACAGCTCTGAATGAAAGTGGGATAGTAGTTGCAGGTTTTTACCTAAGTAATTGCAGTTATTAAATGTTTTCCACAACAAATACGACAACTACTAAAAAAAAGGAGAATTTGAATGCTTGCAGCACCACTGACTGGATATTGCTTGTATCTTTCTAGGGAGCATGTTTCCCTAGTCTTTACTTAAAAGACTAATTTTATAAAATTTTCATTTGAAAGTAGGTAGAATAAACTTAGTAACTGCTCTGGTTGAGTTTCATCTGACTGAGCTAAAATAAATTTTTCTTTTCCATTGTTTTTAATGGGACTTGGATTAGACTGGCTAATTTCAAATAGGAAACAGCTTTGGGCTGCTGTCATCTCTAATCTAGTAGAAGTACTATTTATAGCATTGCCATTGTATATATCTGGTTTCAGTTAATATTTTTAGCTTTTCTTGCACTTGTCATTTCCCCGCAGATATGCTTGTATGTTTTGTTTTCAGAGATTTCTTTTTCTTCTTTCTGTTCTCTTCTTGATCATATTTTCTTTTAAAGAAAAATCTACAAATTTATTTAGTGGTGTCTGAATTACTTAGTAACCACTTTTTAAATTTGAACATCTGAAATGTGTTAGGCCTTTCATGAAACAAAGATACAGTTCTATTTATGAGGATTTGAACATATACTATAACAGTTGATTTTAATAATTATTGTCACTTTTAGACAGGACCTTCTACTAAGTAAAAATTAAGAAAGGATATGCTTATGCCTCTTATGAACATAAAGTGCTATGCATGTGTGAAATACTGGAATAAATATACTGTCAGAAAGCCGTACCATTTTTTCCTTAAAATGGTTGTAATAGAAACTTTACAGACTTCTAATTGCATTTAAATCCCAAGCCAAAAATTAAGTGGTCACGTATATATGTCTATCTTTCTTCCTTTCTATCTATCTTTCTATACATATGTATATATAAATGTGTGTGTATAGATAAGATTTGTATGATTTGTAAAAATCCATTTGTTCTAAATGAATGGACTTCTCTCATTCTGTATCAACATTGTCAGTGTCAGCTTTCTTCCCTCTTCTTGCAGAGTCTCTCTTTGCTTGTGTTGTAAATGCTGGCTTCTAGCTTAGAGTAACAAGTCTGTCAATCAGAAGCCTTGTTACACAAGGTACTTATACCAGAGCCTTGTTTAAGAAGAGATTTCTCTGACAGCTAAGTTTTATTTTACGTAAATGTCGTGTTATGGCTTACATAATCAGTGGTTAAATATGGTGCACTACATTGACCAGAATATTGTGTGTTGGAAATGAAACTGTTACCTGGGTGATGCTCTCTTAATAGATAATTCTGTCAAATTTATGTTTTATGCTTGTAATAGACCAGTGTAAAATATCTAAGTGTAAATATAGGTATGTGAAATTGTACATTCATAGAGCTTTATGGCATTGCACATTTGACATTCAGACTATTCATTTGCAGGAATGTTGGTCCCTCTGCTGTTAGCAAGGGACTCCTAAGTTTTTTAAGAGGATGGATGGTTCTCATCTTTGTGCAGCATAGCAAAAGTATGACCCTCAATTCTACAGGAAATTTCTGGTACTCTGATTATGATGAATAGACAAATTAATGAAAAAAGAGTGCACCAAAGTCCATGAAATATGCTGCTAATGCTCTGAAAGTCCTAAGGTGCATATGCCTGGGAGTGAAAGAGGGGTCATATATGCCTTATCTAATCTGCTCCATATGTCTGTGTGTATAAGAGAGCTGCACGAAGCATGTACTGTTAGAAAGAAGACTTGAGATTCTGGCCTCTGTTTTCTGACTCTCTGGGTCTTCTATACGAATATGGATGCCTTAGGTTACCTGTGTGCCTCTGTCTTTTTGGACAGTGAATCCCATAAATACTTTCCTTATGTCAGATCATCCCATTTTGTAGAACACAGTATTAGATAGTGGTCACAGACCTTACA
Organism: Falcunculus frontatus; assembly: GCA_013398115.1. Lineage (NCBI taxonomy): Eukaryota > Metazoa > Chordata > Aves > Passeriformes > Falcunculus > Falcunculus frontatus. The sequence continues at coordinate 56,450 of VZRV01007336.1, read as the reverse complement.
AAAATTGGTCTTGGAAATTTAAAATTCTTTTTTCAGTTCCCCCCCCCCTTTTTGATTTTGGTATTAAATTTTGGTTAGTCATGGGAAAGAGTGAGACTGTTTAGTGTGGTTCCTTCTGGTTTTTTTCCCGTTCCTTAACAGTTCCATGGATGCATCTTAGGTATTGGTTTAGCATTGTAGGCTCTTAAAATGGCAGGTTTACCTTACTGACTTGATAGGGGCCTTTTTTTTGGCTCTTGTGCTGGAATCTGAAGTGCAGCTCAGAATGAAAAGATCAGTTTGAATTGTAATGAACATGCACACTTACTGGTTTTGAGACTTAAAAGGTGTAGATAAGAAATTAATTCTTATTTCTGTCAATGGACTTGTCATTAGCAGCTAATCTTTAACCTTTGTACTTTTACAGACCTTACAACTGCACTAAAATTTTATGGTGCACATAGTTCAAGCCACGTGTCTGTCAACATGCCTTAAATTAGTACCTGTGTAGAAAATAAATCTTGTACTGACAGCCCTAGAGAAGAATCTTCTCAAAGCACACATGGTAGTGTCTGTAGTAAGGCCACATGTCCAAATACTGCATACCAGTGCCCCTCAGGTCTGTCCTTATGGATCTCCTCAAACAGAGTGCAGATACCATTGTGATTCATTCACTTACTTGCCATCAAGGAATGCAATTTTTACTGACTGCAGTGGCTATATGATATAGCCCCTATATTTTTTGTTTCACTCTCCCTTATTAGAGAAGCCTGCCAATAAGTGATTAGCTTTTTTGCCTTTCCACAGCTCCTGGAGCCTGTTTGCCACCAGCTCTTTGAACTCTATCGTAGTTCTGAAGTTCGGCTCAAGAGATTCACGCTGCAGTTTTTGCCAGAGTTGATCTGGGTTTATCTGCGTCTCACTGCCAGCAGGGACAGGCAGAGTAATGGTTGCATTGAAGCACTGCTGCTTGGCATTTACAACCTGGTAAGTGAGATGAGTGGGAATGGCTGAAGAAAGCTTTGATCTGAAGTTTTGCATCACTGACCACGAGGAATGAAGTGAATTATTGGAACAACATATTTAAAATTAATATACACTTAAAAGAAAGTGTATTTAATATGGAGAAAAGCGTAAGGAAGGTTTAGAAAAGATGTGTTTGCAAACATTTTTTTTTGGTTTATAGTTACCTTTTTTGGAAAAAATATTTTCACTGAAGAGGATAATCTCATGGGCTTTCTCAAACTTTTATATGCTTCTGTTTGTAAGGAAATTAGGTAGCCCTCCTTAATGTTGCAAAATACAACTTTTTGTGATTGTCAGGCTAATATGCTTAGTCAGTCTTGATGTGTCACTTCCCCTGCCCTCCCACTTATTCTGAACGTGTCTTTTTTAAGGTTAATTTGAAGATGAAACCACTCTGCATACGAGCACTCAGATACATGCATGTGTTCATTTGAGTCAGATAATTGTCTTGAGGGGAACTGTAATTTTAAGAATAAGTAAAAGTAACTGTAAATTATTAAATTTAGCTGTTGGATGTAAAAGCAGTTTTTTACATCCTTACCCTATCCTGGAAATGTTTACTTTTGTAGTGTTATGTGGCCATTTGATAAATTTAGCAATACTGCCACAAGAGGCATTCTCTAGTGAGAATTTCTGTGGTATAGAACTTTAAAACATATTCTACTGAAGCATCACCCTTCCCGCTACTGTCATTGGAAACCCGTCCTTTAAATTGTGGGTTATATTTCTACACATAAGGCAGAGAACAGCCAAACTGTGATTCTTAAAATGTGTTCTAGTTATGTGTCTATAGGTCAGCTCTAACAACTGGAAGATCTAGTTATTTTAGATTTATTCTGATAGAAAAAAACCACTGGAAACTGCTTGCTGATTTTTGGTTCTGTTTATTGGATTGAAGTAGCATCTTTATCTTTTCTCCCATTTTTTCATGAACATTTCATCTGAAAGCCATGTTGGTGATTCATATCTTTTAAGGGCAGTAATTTCTCCATTCTCTCCATATTCAAAAAGAAAGAGACCTCAGAATGGACAGTGGCTCCTACTATTTTTCATCTTTAATAAAGTTGATATTTTTCTGCACATATACTGAGAATGAAGTTATTTTCTGAATATTTATAAAGTGAAAGGGATAAATAAATCTTCCGCATTCTGACAAATTCTGTCAGCTGCCCTCCTGTTGTAATCCTTGAAGCCTGCTACAAGTACTGAGCTACTTTGGACTAAACTTTTGCATAAACTGGAATGACTGGAGCTTATTGTCTGAAAATGTGCTGTACAAAGTGCAAAGGGAGGATTTCAGACTCCTTTTTGATGTAGTCTTATGTAATTGCTCTTAGTATATTTTCTTTAAAAACGACAGGGTTTGCTTATCTAGTAGCCTAGCAACTACAAAATCTAACCAGTTTGAAAGCCTTTGGAGAAAACATTGTGTGTGTTTCCTCCTGAGGAAACTTTGCCAGTCCCCTTGATTTCACCTTTTCTCTGTGGTGCATTTATTATGAAATACTACCCATTGTCAGCAAGTGACTCATCAGCCCTTCTGTGTCACTATCTTTAGTCTCACTGATCAAGGAGCCGGGGCTGGGGTTTTTTTAAGTATGCACACTAATTCTGCAGAGCAGTTTGTGATAGAGGTCTTTCCCCACTTATTAAAAATGTATGTTGATATTGTTGATATTCTGCAAATGCACAAAGTCCTTGGGGTGTTGATAGTCTTATCAGATCAGGACATCTAACTTACTTGTTAAATTCCTTCTAAGAGTTGAAAGTTATTCTAACTCCTGTCTCCTTACTTCTATTTGAGTTCTGGCTTTGTTTTTAATGCAGGAAATTGCTGACAAAGATGGAAACAACAAAGTTTTGTCTTTCACCATCCCTTCGTTATCTAAACCTTCAATATATCATGAGGTAAGAGAGCTGCTGTGGTAAATTTAAAATTGGATCTATTAGAGGGATGGAAACTGGTTCCATTTGATGCCACAGGCCATTTTAGATTCATCTTATTGCAGTCAGTTTTCAATGTCTGTAGCTTGCAGTTAGTGTAATAGAATGTAATAGAATTTGTAGAAGAACAGGAGTATAAATGTTGAAAAATCTTTGTTGACTGTCCATTTTTAATAGAGGTTAGTTATGTTGTAGTTCCAGCTGTGATTTTTTGCTTCTTACATGTTAGTATAAAAGTAGTCTTCCTTCTAACTCTTCCTTAGTTCAGTTAGAACTTGAAATTGTGTTTTTCTTTCTCTACTGTTTCTGGACAAAAGGTCTGTGTGATTAGGACAAACTTACTGTACATGTATATGTAAGAATCAAAGTTGAAAATTGCTCTCACCTGCTGTATTATTTTTAAGTGTGTACGCTTTATGATAATGAAACTAGGTAATGTTTTTAGATTTACTGTATTGTGGAGTAATCTTCATTTTTACAGATCACAAGATAAGTGTGTCTTTTGCCTTGGGTAGTTAGGAGTTTCAATGCTTTTGGGGAACTTTTACTTACAACTTGACTTCTCCCCCCTCCTTCCTTCCTTCTCCCACCACCTACTTCTAGCCCTCTACCATTGGATCCATGGCTTTGACTGAAGGAGCGTTAAGTCAGCATGATCTTATCAGAGTAGTTTACAGTGATCTTCATCCTCAAAGAGAAACCTTCACAGCGCAGAACCGGTAGGTGGCTGTACTCTTAACATTAAAGGTGCTTCACTAGGGAAACAAGTCCTTAAACAAGACCAAATATATTTTGTGATCAGTCCTTTCTCAGCATTAAGTGCTTGGAAATAAATCTAGAGAACAGCCTTGGTAATCTTGAGGTATAATTTTCTTTTTCTTTGTTCCATCCTTGTATGTTCTTCTACTAGTTAATTTTGAAGAATAACTTCTCTGTCATTTCTGTGTCTGCAGAGAATATTTTTGGTTTTATGGCTGTCTATTCAGTTTTTCCTGGAAGTGTAACAAAATTCAGCTTTGGATCAGGGGCTGTGACTCTTTTTTTCTACAGGCAAAAGGCAATGGAGCTAAGTGGATAGACAGAACTGGGAGTGAGAGAAATTGCCCTGCTGTTTGGTGACTGCCAGCTTTACCTGGGTCTAAAGACAGCACTGGGAAAACTGATAAAATAATTTTGAATTCATTACAGACATTTCTATAACTGTCCAAATATTATGCCAAACCCGATTTCCTTCTTAGTTCCTGCATATGCTAATGGCTTTCAGGAATTATAAATTAAAGTGTTTATAGGGAACCTTTGATAGCCTGTTTCAAGTTAGGGAATTGTAATGAAAGAGGATTAAAGGATTTGTGTGTTTACTTCTGACGCTTCTTCCTGTGGGGTGCTTTTTGAGACTGAATTGTGGATTTGTTAAGTTAAATTTCAGTGAAATATAAACAATGCAAGATAAAAACAATGCAAGATTTTGCTCTTCTCTTTTCAGGTTTGAGGTGCTGAGCTTTCTCATGCTGTGCTACAATTCAGCTATTGTCTATATGCCTGCTTCTTCTTACCAGTCACTTTGTACGATGGGTTCCAGGTGAGACACTTGCCTTTGAAGTAGTCTTCAGGGTCATCTAGACTTTAAAATATGCATCCAGTAAAGAAAAATGCTTTCTGAGGGGGTTGAATTAGTTCTTGGTATGCTTCCATCATTTTCACTTGAGTTGTGGCTATGCTAAATTTGCCAAATGTGTTTCATTTTCCTGCATCTGAAAATTAGATCTGTTCTTTGAGTAGAGAAGCAAGACAACATTTTTTATTCAAAGCAAAGATAATGTTTTCTGCAACAGTGCAGCAGTTGCTATGTATCAGTGGCCATGTGTTGCTTCCATGGTGAAGATTCAGGTAGTAAACTGATACAAGAAGGATATAATAAATTACCCTGTTTTTTATGTAGGTAGTATATGGGAAGGCAGGCCCCTTTTTCAAGGGTCAGAAATATTTCTTTCAAGGCAGCTGAGAGCAGTTCTCAAGATTACAGTATGTGTGTTATCTAACTTTGGGTGTAAGGTGACTGTGTGCTGTCATCATATAATAGATGGGAGGTGACATACTTCTCTTCTGTACCACTAAAATGTTTCTTTAAAGAAAATTGATTTCAGTTGCTGAATTGTAGGGAGAGTCTCCTGGCTGGGAGTAGAGAACATCTTGCCACCCTTGTTCTTTGGAAGCTGGTTATGATTTGAGGAAAACAGGTGGATTTATTGGCTATATGGGAGTAACACTACTATTGGCTATATGGGACTATCAACAAGCTGCATATCAAGGCACTGCTACAAAACTGCTCTAACCATTAGGAATGTAACATAAGAATGTTCTGTGTTGTGTATTTATATTTTAAAAAGTAAATTCAAAAATTATCTAAAATATCTGTGATATAAAGACATTTGTAGTCTTCATGGAGTTAATACTTTCTTTTAATGGTGGTTTTTTTTAGGCTCTGTGTGAGTGGATTTCCACGGCAGCACGAGAAACGCTGGAAAGAACACTGTGGTAGAGTGGTGTTAGACCCTGACTTCATGGTGCAGCTGCTCACAGGTGTCTATTACACCATGTAAGTGGACAGGGTTCTCTTACCGAAAGAGAAAGATCTGCTTTTACATGAATTAAAATATAAATGCCACTTGTTTTATAATTGAAAAAAATAGTTAGACTCATAACACAAGTTTATACTCAATCAGTGTATTTCCCATTACTTGCTCATTCAGCCAGCAGATATTTTGAAAATATTTTTGTCAGCAGTGAATTAGGTGATGAAGGGCTAGCAGTAGGTCCTGAAGAGAGTTAGGCTTCTGGTTTCAGCTTTTTCCACCTTGCCACTACCACAGATACCTCCTGTTCACAAGCATAATAAACTTGGATGCCAAGATACACTGATGAAATGCAGACCTCTTGAATGTCAGTAGCATCTGAGGCAGGAAAAATACATTTCTGGTGCAAATTCAGTTCTGCTAAGTAGCATTAACATTTGCATATTGACCCCATTTTTTTTAAGTTTGTCCTGATTATGGCATCAATTTTTTCTTGCTTGGAGGGAACATGGAACAGCTTTCTTGTTACACCAATGAGGTAATAAAATACTTTGTACTGTTAGAAGAAGTGAATGTACACTGAAGTGTACGTACAGTTGATGAATTTTCTACACAAGGGGAGAAGTGAAAAGCTGGATTTTGGCAGAAAAAAAGACAAGTTTGTTTTCATAAGATGTGGAAGATAAATATCTGTCTTTACTTTTTAGATATAATGGTCAGTGGGAACTTGGCCAGGAGGTATTGGAGGACATAATTTACAGAGCACAGCTTGAACTCTACTCACAACCCCTCCTGGTAAGAAACAATCTATTATAATTTATGGGCTTGGTTAAGAGGAGTATGGGTGTGTTTCTGATGTGTGCTGGTAATGAAAGCTTTTGTGTCCATTCACTGCACTATCAAATGCAAGTGATTTGTTAACAGCTGGTGTTTTCAGCATAGCTATTTATACCATACTTTTTCTGCTGAGTATTAAGCCAGGGTGTTGGGATCTCCTAGGACTCACTGAGGCTGAAAGCTAGGGTTCTGATAATATATTACAGTTGGCTCAAAACGTTTATGTTATTTTGACATAAGCTACTGATGAGTGGTTCAAAGAAGCTTAACTGAATAGTTGTATATTATAGGGCATTGGTTGCAAAAAAGGTGTTTTCTTGCTTCTAGACCTTCATCAGAGCTGAGAATAAGCTGTGGGTTTTAACGGATAACAAAGTAGAGAAAGCAACAGCAGGATAGAGCTGAAAGTGAAAAGGAGTTTGAATCACAGAGTCGGTGCCAGGTTTTGTTTGATAAAAGTCACACAGATCTTAATCTTTACCTTGTTTGGAGGAACAGCAATGAAATGGAGTAGTTCTGATTGTTTGGGGTGAGGATTTTTTCAGTTTTCACTATATTTGCTGCTCCAGTCATGAAAAGAGAGAAGAGAAATGGGGAAAGTGGTGAAATGCGGCTGGATGCAGGTGGATGTGATTGGGAAGGATGAGAAGGTTGAAAGACAGAAAGGAGAAATTTTTGTCAGATATAGGAATGAGAATCAAAAGAAGAGGGAAAATTAAGGAGAATAAAGTAAATTAGATTGCTCTTTCAGTTTCTGCATCAGAATTGTGGCTAGAAGCCTTTAGTCTTCCTCTGAACTAACAGCAGTAAAATGTCACTGCTTTTTACATAACTGACGAAGGAGCAGATTGGCAAAAATCTTTTTATGTGGCAATCTGAGATCACTCTTTTCTGAACTAAATTGCATAAAACTATTCTCTAGATGTATTAATATTGGCTGTAAAATTTATCTGGCTTTCTGACATTGCTGCATTTAAAATGCCTGCTATCCATTGAATTATTATAATAGTTGGTTCCTTTTGGAAATGACTCATCGCTCCATCAGATTGAAAGTTTTAAATTAAATATTGAACCTGCTGAATTGGGCCATCCTATCACACTACTACATTTTAAAAATGTGTAGGAGGATCTGGAACTTGATGATACGACAATTTTTAGTTTTCATTGTTCATTTTTAATCAGTTTGTCCTTAGAGATTACTTTTAGTTGTAAGAATCTTCTAGAATGTCTTTTTTTCCCCCCAAAGCTCCTATTGATACTCCATCCCATTGTCTGGTGACGTCATGACATCACCAATTTTTACCCCTTCCTGGTTGCCAGGTTTTTCCTGCATATGCATGCAGGCCTGTCGATGGGGTTTTTCTTTGTAATACTCTGATCATTGTCTAGTTTTACTAACCATTTTAAAAGTAGCTTTAAGAAATTGTCAGTTTTATCAAAAAAATTACCTGCACATCTTTGCCCTAATGCTATATATTCAAGCAATTTGACTTTTTCAAAGATTAGAGCCCTTTCCTCTCCTTGGATTCCTCAGGAGATGTGCATCATTTTAGCAGCATTATAAAATTCTGTATTTTAAACCTAAAACTACTAGCACCAAATAATTATCATCTGGGATGCTTCACAGGTAAGTTTCTAAGTTCTGCTTCTGCCTAGGATTTCCTAAGAGCAGCAAATTCTTTGAAGCCTATTTAATATTCAGGCAAACCCCCACGTTGCGATTATTTTTAGATACCTGTATTCAGGGTATTTGTGTAATTATGGGAATACCATCAGTCATCATTACAATGAGAAACATCATGGTCCTTCTGTTTGTTTCTTGGAGAAACATTTTTGACAATTTAGTAGATCCATGCTCTTATTTACATAGGTTTTTATTGCTTGTAGAAAGAAAACTAAGCTAAAAAACCCCCCAAGTTGAAAAACAGCATCAGAAAGCTATGAAATATGTGTAATCTGTAATGTAATCTGGTCCTCTATCACTCCTACCCAGAGACTGCAGTGGAGAGGGCAGGAAGTAACACAAGAGAAAAGCCTTCTCTGGTTAAAGAGAAGTATTTCTGTTAACAAACACTGGGTATTGTTCAGGAAACCTGAGAGTTTCCACAGAGACGAACTAAGCACCAAGTGTCAGAGGTAGTACCACCTTGGACCTGGGGAGCAGACGGGTTCTAGTCACTCTTTTCCTCTGAACAAAGAGTTCTGCATGTTTTTCAGACAGGAATCCCAGCAGAGAGACACAGGCTTTCTTTGGAGCAGAGACACACAGGCTTTGTTAGTCCAGTGCACAGGAACCATGTGCATGGGTCAGCAAGTCCCTATTGTGACAGCAGTTTTATCCAATGTATTTTATTGATGCACTTACTGCTCTTACTGAGTGTTCTTTCCTTGGAGCTCCTTTCTGGTAGGCAAGAGTGGATGTCTGGCCTGAAACCAACCCTCCTTTGTCATTGATAGTTGCAGACTTGGCTTGCCAAGTCTGAATTGTGCTCTGTGTTTGTTTTCCTGCCTTTCAGTGCTGGATTAGACATCATGAGCAAGTGTTCTTGCATCCTGAAAGATCATGGTTTTGAGGGTGTTTTTGTCAGACAAGAACTGTGACTCATTCAGACCGGTTGTTTAGATTGTTTCAAAGATTTACTGTTGCATTGATTTTTATCTCCATATGGTTTTCCTCAGTCCCCAGAAGTACAATTTGTGCTGTTAGGAAGGACCAGCTGTTAAAAGGTTCAACAAGCAGAAATGCTCTGTCACGATTCTGGTCATGTTGCAGAGTCTTTTGCTAGGAATTTTTAGATTTTTTTGTATACTGACAAGGGTGTCTGTACAAAAGAGGTAGCAACTCCAGTGAGTAGAAGATTTTGGAAAATCAAGGCGCATTCATTTTATGGATTGTAGTTTTGGGGGGATTTTGAAGCTTTAAGTAATATTTTGTGTGAATCAGCTTTGTTATTGAATATTGCACATGCCATAGAGAACCAGTTTGCTTTTCTGGAGCTGGTATACAAGTTCACTTTTGTTGAACAATTTACTTGTAAACTAAGAAACATCACTGAAAGTTGCTTTTGTCTTTTCTAAGGTAAACCTCTAATCCCACAAAGGCATTTTATGGGAAACCTAAAGAAGCAATTAAAACATCAAAGCCGAAAGAAGTCATTTGTTCTCCTCAAAGCTGCAAAACATAACTTCTGACTTCATAATAGGCTATTATAATTAAAAAAATAGGTTTAATAAAGATGAGGTATTTTAATAACTTGATGTTCATTGCTTAGGTTGCAAATCCTTTTTTTTCCCTGAATAAATCTTGCAAGTACCTGCAGTCTGATCCCCTTGGTTAGGTTCTGTTTATGGTGTTTTTAGGGAGGGATAGGGAGTGGTATGGGGAAAGGTGTGGTGGAAATCAGCCCTGTCCCCCTGTGCACAAGGCCACAGGCTGTTTGCATTGGCTTGGGCTGTGACTTAGTTTTGTTGATACTCTTGTCATAAAACATAAATGGTATTTGCCTTGTCATATTGCAGTCTCTTTTGGATGGAGACCTTCCTGTATGTGTTGTTAACGTCTGTCACTACAGATGGCAAAGATAGAACAAAATTAATTACCTCAAAAAAGGAGAAAATTAACTCTGTTTTTGAGAGTAGGTTTGTGATGAGCTTTTCCATGTAATCGACTTTGAATCCTGGTCATGGGGTCATCCATCTTGAGGAGAGTCTGGCATAATTACCAAGTCTTGCTTGTTCTCCTTTCTGTATCCAGCAAGAGATCCAATATTGCCATTAGTATAATCAAGGATAGTAGTAGTACAGCATCTTGCTTTTATCTTAGGTTGCAAATGCCATGAAGAATTCTCTGCCTTTTGATGCTCCTGATGCATCGCAAGAAGGCCAGAAGGTACTGAAAGTAGAAGTTACTCCAACAGTTCCAAGAATTTCTCGGAGTGCTATTACAACAGCTTCCATCCGTCGTCATCGCTGGAGGAGAGAAGGTGAGCTTCCTCTGCCAGGAGCACATACTATAACGTACTGTAACCATCATCATCACTGTAATCTGGCTTCTGAGTTTGAATGTTTACAGAACATTGGGGGGGGCTTTTTGTTTGTTTGTTTTTGAAAAGTGCTACTCCATAATAATATATAATATTTTACATCTTCATAGCACTGCACGAACATGAATATTTGGGGTGTTTGTTTTGGTTTTGATTTTGTGATAAACTGTGAGGTAGGTGAGAAAATGGAGAAACTGGAAAATGTTTAATAAGACTTCTTTTTTCTCCATGTAACACAGTATGAAATTGTCGGGGTAAAGTGTGGCTTAGAATTTGAGTTCTTTGTTTAATCTACACTAAAACTCAACTGCCTCCCGTCATAAATAGCTCAGGGAATGAATGGTAACATCTAGGCCTTAAGAGGATTCCAGCTGCCTTAAGCTACTGATGGCAGTGGGAGAGGGAAAAACTGAACATCACACTCCTACCATCATATGACCCAGTTTATTGGGGGGCTTTAAATTAGGTTTGGATAGTTTAGAATTAGTCTTTCTTTTTCCTCAGTGAGTACTTACATCGTATAGAAGCATGCTTGACTGTATGAAGAAAAAAAAAATAGTGATCTTTGCCTTGATGTGATGACTTCTTCAGTGTAGGTGTAGCAAAAAGCTTGCTTTGAAATCACTTTGTCTACTTTTAAAGCTTTGTTACTTCATGTATAAAACATTAGTTTAAAAAAAGCTGCATAAATCAATGAAGGTAAAAAGGAGAATAACATAAGAATCAACTGAGAGTAAAAAAGTCTGAAAACAGGAATCACATGTTTTCCTGTGGTGCATTTCTTTCCCCTTTTATTTTTTGATATTCTTCTTGGTCACGTGCAAAAGGATTTGATGACCTCTGGTCTTCAGCTGAATCAGGATGTCCAGGACAACAAGTAGCTGTCTCCTGTTTTCAGGACTCTGCGTCGTGTTTGTCTTCACTGTAGTTGCTATTATATTCATTTGCTGGTCTCTGGTCTACAGCACAGCCCACCTGTCCCTTTCTGTGGATGTTCTCACCACTTTTAACTAAGCATGGGTAGTGTTTCGTGTCTGTTCCGTGTCCGCATAAACTTTCTATTTTCCCTGCCTGGGTTGGAATGCCAAGAAAGGAATAGAAAAGCACTAAAATGTTATATGTTGAATCCCAGATGGCTTTGACTTCTCAATCGAGGCTGACTCAAGCATTCCTGGCTCACCGATCCAACACGGCTCCACAGACCTAGGGATCAAACGTGAGCAAGAGGGGGAGGTGCTGATGCGCAGGACCCCTGAGCATGGCTTCCCGGAGCCCACCTTGGCAGCAGCCACAACAGAGGGTAGGACAGAGATGAGGAGGCAGAAGTCAGTGAGGCAGTTGCTGGAGGAGGATCCTGGCTCCCTATCCCCAAGCAGAACTTCTTTCCATTCTAGTGTGTGTTTCCGCTATCCCAGGGTGTATTAGCTTTCTTTGCAATACACACATCCCCTATATACCTAACATCAGGTCAGGAACTACCTTTTGTTATCATGTGGGCTGGCCTGGGGCTTGCATCTGTGTGGTGAAAGACTGCTTGGCATGGCACAAAAAAAAAAAGATGGTAATGTCCAAGAGCTTTGGGATTGCTTGGAAGCTTTCTGTTACTGAGCATGTTTAATCTGATCTTAAGAAGAAAAAATATGCACCAGATGAATGTGATTCTAGTCCTGAAAAGAAGACAGTATAGACTATAAATGGATTTGGCTACATTTTAGTTAAAATAGTGTCTTGTTAGTCTGCAGTTTTAAAATTTTCAAGAATGAAGTTTCCTGTTCCCGTTAAAAGTCAAGCCTATCTAAAACAGGTATACAATTGCTGATGTTTTATTTGTCAGTCGTCCTTTAATTGAAAATTCATATATGTACAACTCATTTAGAGCTGGCTGCTCTACAAGCACCAAAAAAGTGCTTGTGTTCTCAGGAAGAAATAAGGTTGTCATATTTTTAAAAACTTCAGAAACAATTACTGCTTTCTTTCTCAGTTGGGCTGTCCACACAAATGCTGTAGGGCTTCATAGGTCTGCTTTGCAGCCAAGAATAGCAGATAGAGTAGGTGGTAGAATTTTTTTTTTTTTCTTAAGTTCATCTATTTTCAAGTAAAGATGATTTCCTTGATGAAAGACATAGTTTCAAGTACTGAACTTGAATCATAATTTCTCCTCAGAGATGAGAATTAATTCTTACAGATTAGGCTAAACATATTTTCAAGTACTCTCCTATCTTAAGTCTTCTTCTCCATGTGTACATTCCTTTGGTGTTTCCAGTCTCTATAAGGACATTAGTTGATCATAAATGAGATTTGTTTGCACATTCAGATATGAGCTACATAGGTTTCAGATTTGTTCTTCAGGAAACAATAATCTGGAGAATTAGGAGACTTAAATGTAGTGTTATCACAGACTCATTACCCTTGAAGTTGCTATCAAACAATAATTAAGATCTCATGCTTCTGTAGAAGAGAGTGGCATAAAAATATTTAGTGCCAGTTTCTAATCTACTTGGTGCATTATGAATTTGAGCATGCTCAGTAAATGATCCTGTCCTCTCTTAAATTCACTTTTCACTTGATCTTACCCCATTTTATAACTCTTTGCATGTGCATGACCTGAAGGATATAGAGAAGTCCTGAGCTGCAGAGAACCTTCTGGGACAGACAGGAAGTGGGAAGAGAAGTTGACAAAGATGATGCATTTTAGTCTTGTCTGAAGCCAGTGATATAATTTGGCACATTATTGGATAAGGCATCATTCCACATTCTCTGCTTCCATACAAATGGATTGAATACCATTTACTTCTGTAACATTAGCAATGTATAATTACATTCTTGATCAAACTGAATTCTCCAGCTGATAGCATCTGGGAGAAGGCCAAGGAAAGGAGTTTGGCTTGATTATCAACATAGAATTGTGTTTGTTTATGCAGGGGTCTGTTAGTTTTCTGACACTGATTTCACAGAAAGTTTCAGCCAGAAAATTCCCTCTCATAAATACCAGTTTGATGTCAAACAGCATGAGGAGAGACTGATCACTTCTAGTGACTTTCAGGTATAGGAAGGATAAACATGCTAAAGGTAATTTTAAAAAGGTGTATAAAACCCCTTCTTCAGATCGGTGTTTTGACCCCTTAAGTAGAAAAAGACAAGACTTGAAGAATGACTCAGTAATGCTGTACAAGTATTCTGCCTCCAGGTGGTTGCAGCTGTGGTTATGTGCACTGTTTTGGGTCATTGGAGATCATTGAGTCTGTATCTACAGGACTACTTGTGTATATGCACAAATAGCAAATGATTTGAGGACAGATTTATTCTGATAAGGAACAGTGAGAGTCCTGAATACACCCTGTCGTGCAATGCATACGATTTCTGTTGGGTTGCACTGTCTCTTTTCTGGCCTTAAAATAAAGAGTACTTGGAAGGGAGTAGATTCTTAGGTTTTGTTTCCTTTTGAAATTGTCTTATTGGTCTATTGGAACAAAAACAGAAACAAAAAGAGAGAGAAAAAACTTTGTTGTTACATCATCCTGTTTTTCTACCCAGAGTATATAAGGACTCAAACGTTTTTTTTTTATTATTTCTGAGGGCAGTTTTTAGAGGAAAAATAAGATGTATTAGGAAAAGAATGTGTTTGCTGAATTACTTTAATGCCATTGAGTACTTCTGTAGGTATGTGGGTCTGACTAGACAGAAATTCTCTTGCATGTTGTCTTCTCTATCTTCTTCATTTTTGAGCACTGCTGAGCAGCTTGGGCCTCTGTATAGTTGCAGCATCCAAAAGCGTGCAACAACCCCTCTCAGTCTTGTCTTTAAATCCTGTGGATAAAATGCCACTTTTTCAGTGTAACTGTTCTGCTTCACTCTCCCTGAATAGGAATGTGTGTTTTAGCATCTGTTACTCAGTAATGTTTTAACATTGAACACTACTAATGTTCTTGTAATAATAAAAACCTTAGCAGTGTTGTCTGGAGATACCTTCTTACAAGTTCCACATTTTTCTATTGAATAAGAAGGGCTTGAGAGGGGGCTTCAGCTGCTTCTCTTGCTGCTTGTAGCCAGACACGCTTTCATCCAGCTTTGCATGATTATATAAAGAAACATAAATGTTGGTTAATTGAAAAAGTGGTCTTGCTTTTGGTATGTTCCAGTAATGTCTGATTTTTATCAGTACCTTTGATTGTGTGTGGGAAGGTTGGAGGGGGGAATGTCGATGTGGATTGTGGATAAAATATATCACTGTCTAGTGTAAGAAAAGACAGGTATGTCTCAAGGAGAAGAAGAAGGCCTAGTTTGACCAAACAGGGTGGTTAGGAAGTAGGGAGAGCATATACATTTTAAATATGGTTACAGGAGGTTAAAGCAAGTAACGCACCCTTTATTTTAATAATTGCCCTGAGAACTTAAGGAGCTGTTTTTTCTAAGGCCAAAGGCTTAACCGAAGCAGGAAGACTGCAGTAACATCAACTATATTACCTTTTTGCTTCTGGGAGGCTAGTGAGTCCAACAGAACTATAGAAAACTGCAGAATCATCTCTCATTGCATTGTTTTGAGAGAGGCTGAGAGTGGTCTGATTTGGAGGTGTCTAAGTATCTTTTGCAAGCTGATACACAGTAATGGTAATTCTAAGGCAAAGTTTCCTGAAAATAAGTATTAAATGTAGAGCAGAGTAATGAAACCTCCCTGTAAAGTTTTGGTTTTGCATTACACCTCAGAAACGTGAAATTGGATCAGGCTACACAGAGGTGGCAACAACACCGAAAGCTTTCTGTCTCTTCTGTTTGCCATGACGTAAAATGTTCCTTAGCTAACAGTCTGCATGAGAGGATGAACTTCCACTCAAATATTAGACTCTACCACATACTTGCCACCATGTTTTTCCCATTCCACAAAAAGGATTTAATGTTTGCTTGGCAGCAAGCTGGGTCAAACAATCTTTACAGTAGAGCACCACAGCAACTTTAGCTGGAGTGGATCTGTATTTCTTGCAGATAATCAGGCTCTACAGCTTTTACAAAGAAAAGTAAAATTCTTATAGCCTGAATGACTCCTTTTTTGCTAACATGGTTAAAATTTATGTCTTTTCCTCATTGAAACGAGATACATGGAGCAAAAACTCTAGCTCCATTTTCAGTTTTGAAATTTGAATGCTGCTCAGTTTTCTACTAAAACAGTAACTTCTTTTGAGTACTTGGAGCTTAGAAAAAGACTGGAATAAGATTAAAAGAAAAAAAGTACTTGTGTGCAGCCCTAATCATATTATAGACCTAAAAGTAAGGATTTAAGAAATAATATTGTAAGGCTTTTATTTTCTCTTTGAGGTTCCAGTCTAAAGCATAGTGCCTTCTCTATAACATGAAGTGTTTCATAGATTAAATTTCTCTTTATGCAAGGGTTGCCTTTTTTTTTTTCTCCGAAAAATGTAGACATTGAGATAAAAGCAAATATGGTAGAAGCAACCGGATGGGATTGCTGTAAATGCAGGGAGGATTGAATTTTGGAGGAGAGAGAGCTAGGAATTAGGTTAATCTCCAACAGAAAGTATAGTCACATTGTTCAAAGTGCCAGCTACACACAACAGAAGCCTTCTGCCTCTGTTGGAACATTGTGATTGCTAACCTAGGAAATAACCTAGTTCTGAAGCTTGCTGAGCACTCACCAGAACTTATTCTGACTGGAAGAGATCCTTAGATCTTGCCTCAAAACAGGATAAAAATAGTCTGAAAGGGTGATGGGCTTATTTTGGTTTGGTTTTTTTAACAGCATGTAGTAGGAGAATGAATTGCAGTAGAACTATCTGCAAACTGAGCTAAAACAAATCAACCAAATGGGTCCCAATTCTTCTTGTTTAGAGATAAAGTATTCTGACTGATAAAAGTATTATAGATGAAAGGCCAATCAAGCTCAGGGAGCACTAAATGTTAGACTGTTATTCTGCTAAATATGGCAGGAAAGTAATTGGCTGAGAATCCAAAAAAATTTAAGCAAATGGAATCCAAGTGGATTAGCAAATAAGGTTTGTTTTGACATTCTGTGCACATCTTTGTCTTCGTGTAACTTGAATGCATTCTGTGTGTTCTGATTGGTTTGGGGGTTTTTTGGTTGCTTCTTTTTTTCTTAATAGATGCAGACGGTGTAAATGGAAGAGAGGAGTCTGTGAACCTTAATGATGCTGATGAAGGATTTTCATCGGGAGCTTCCCTCAGCAGCCAGCCAGCGGGGACCAAACCTCTATCCTCTGTATCCCAGAAGGGCAGCCTAAGGAAAACAGCAAGTGGGCGTTCTGCTAAAGAGAAAGAAACCTCTTCTGCAGCAAAATCCAATGAGAGCCCTCGAGATTCAGTAGCTCGAAAGCAGTACACGCACCAATCCACTGACCTGGATGGAGATATAATGGAGATGACACCTACTAAGAAACACCTCAGCCTGCCTGCTGGGCAGGTGGTGCCAAAAGCCAACAGTTTGGGCCTGATCAGGACCGCCAGTGCTTCCTCCAGTAAATCGTTTGACTATGTGAATGGCAGCCAAGCAGGCTCCAGTGTTGGAGCTGGTACAGAGGGTTTTACCGGTTTAGCAGCTGGCAACACCAATCGATTTTCAACTATCAGCCTACAGGAGGACCGACTGGGCCAAGCTGGGGAAGGTAAAGATCTCCTTTCCCCAGGAGCTCCCCTAACCAAGCAGTCTCGATCTCCAAGTTTCAATATGCAGCTGATATCCCAGGTGTAACTTTGACTCCCTTCCTTAGTATTCCCTCTTCCCCCTTAATCCCTGGCAAATTCATCCTTAGGCAAAACATGAACCATCATCCCACAGTGTGAAAATACTGACTGTTGTGATCTTGTTTGATTTGGTTTAGCTATCATACTGTATTACTGAAACAGCAATAATTCTTCCCTCACCCTCATCCTCCTTCCCTCTTGTAAACATGGTTGTGAAGCAGTATATAATGTACTGTATGCCTTTCTCCATGCCTTCCTTTCTCCTTGGGTGATGTGCAATCCATCGTAGGCTGATCAGTCCCATTTCAACACTGTGAGACTGGAGACACCGGCGGAAATGGTGAATGTGATCCCTATGAGATGATGCTTTGGCTTTGTTAAGAAATAGAAACGGGTTTCTTTTTTTGGTCTACAGTACTGCAAAGACTACTGGATCCTGACTTGTCCTTCTCAGAACCAGGAGTGCCTCAGAGATTCTAGTGTGACTTTGGACCTCTCTGAGTCTGTGCAATCAATTCTGAGGAGGGGATTGTCATTGCTGCTCCTGGCTGCCTACAGCACTTTTTTCATTAAGATGAGGGTAGTTTTTTCTTGACTGCCCCCAGTCTCTCATCCCAGAAGCTTTTGATGTTCAGCAACTGAGACATGCATATTGAGAAGCTGTTTTCCCTCAGAGAGAGGATTCTAGGTTGATAATGTAGGTTACAATGCACTTCTAATGGCGTTGTAGCCATTTGTAATGTTACATGTCTTCCCCTCCAGGACACAGGGTCATTCTACATTTAGACTAAAAGTTAGACACCATCATGCTCTTAAAGCAATTTGGTTTGTAAGTGGGAAGGAAACACTACTTCCCCAGGAAATAATGGCTAGCTCTGCTTCATATTTGTTGTTTCTGTTGTTGTTGTGAGGTGCTGATCACCGAATTGAAAGGTGTATTCGGGTAAAGAGTATTTCTCAGGCTGCTTTCTTTGGTATCATGGCTGTTGGGACACCCCCACCCCTTTCAGCTGCTTTCTCAACGTCCCTGAATTCAATCATGGAGTCATTTGAGGAATCTTGCAGTCCAGACAAACCATACTCTCAAGGTGCTGTCTCAGGGATAGAGACAATAGTTTGCTAGAAACACTGAAGCTTCAATGTGAAATGCTTTTCTAGCAATGCCGTTTGTGCAAAGGGGTACTGACAGTCCTTTTTTTTCCCCAGAAGGATCTCACTTCATTGCCTTGGTATATATAATCTTTTGAGGTTAACTCTTATTTTCATGAATTTGCCCTACTCTAGAAAATTCAGAACTCGTGCCATTGAGCCAAGCCTTGAATGTATATGACTGATGTATGGGCACTGGCTGGTACTTGTGTTAGAGGACAATGCTTGGAAGCACATTTCTGGTTACACAGGAGAATGTTTGACATTCTCTCTCCATCTCTCTGTATCTCTTTTTGGATTGATAGAAAAGGGGGGAAAGTTCACCCTCTCTGCTTAAGTCCTGTATGATGTCCTGGAAGTTTACAACCTGTAAACTGCAGGAAAGAGTTACGATTTTTATGTGGGCACTTTGGTTTCACTGTCACTGTGAAGGATAAATGTAAGCAGTTACAAACAGCAGGCTCTCTTTAAAAGATAGTCTTTAAGACACCCAGAACAATGAATGACATGGTGTGGTATTGCTGATAGTTGGTTTTGGTGGGGATTTATTTTTTGGTTTTTTTAAGCTTTAATTCAAATAGAACTTTTCTTTTTCAAATTTACATTAAAATTCATTTCAATATTTGAAGGGTTTTTTGTGGTTTGATGAGTCACTTTGGTAGCCTAGTCTTCATATCATTCATTCATAGAGCGAATTTAGTGGCATCTGATGTAGAAATTCAGTTAAAGAGTGAATAGACTTATCAGAAAGAAAACCCGACAGTTTCTAAATGGAAATTAATTTTTAAGGACCACCAGTCATACACAGATGGAGCTAAGGCAAAGCTGAGATGGAGCTAAAAGGCTTACATTTCTGTTAAAATGTCAAAAGCTGTATATGGTTAAACTCTTCTTTATAAAATAAAGTTTTCCTAGTGGAGACAATAGGTAAGTCATGGCTGAAAGTACAAAGTTTGTACTTTGCAGAGACTATCAAGAAGGAAATTTGCTTAAATATTTGGGAGAGAAAAGGTCAGGAGTGTCAGCTAATTTTCTAAGAATTACTTTATTTTAGTATTTTAGAGAGTAAAGTTGTTCATTAGCAAGGTTCTCTACTTTCTATGTTTGCCATTATATGCATTCCTCCAGAAGTTTTAGGACACTTAAATTGGCATCAGGTCAAATTTTACAACCTTTTTTTAAAAGCTGTTTTTTTGTGTGGGGTCCCACACTACTAAAACTGGTTCAGGAAAGTGAGACAGCTTTACTGGCTTCAGATAGGGAAGTCAAATGTACATGTGTAAATTCAAATTGGCAAAAACCTCAGTCAAACTACCTTTTAAGATATTTTTACAGTTCTCATTTTGATCATGTGCCTTTTGTTATGGTTTCATTCATTGTATTTTAGTTTGTTCCTGTGTTTATATACCTATTCCACATCAGTCTTTTTAAAAAGAGTTCAAATTTATCCCTGTAAAAAAAATCATGTTTTTTATGTGCTGATGTGGTACATCTGTGACTTCTCAAAATTACCCTTTTAGTGCAGTGCTTCAGTTGTGGGAGCTTGTTCTGTTGTTTTTCAGCCAAGTACTGTTTAACATTTACCTTAGAAATCAAGTCATCACTGGTATCTACACACCAGCTGTAGTAACAGGCTCTGCCGTGCTGTGTATCATGTTTGTCATTGCTGCTTCTGGACGTGTCTCAAACTATGCTAAGGTGCGTCAGGATCGTAGCAAATCTTTATACACTATGTTCAGTACATCTCAAAGTACTATGGCAGAAATAAAATTAGAAGTGTCTGGGATATGGGTGGAGGGAATAATCTGCTGGTTTTCTGATTATATATGCTAAATACTAAACAAAGTACAAAACATACTTAAATTTTCTGACACCTGTGACAAATGTTAAGACTTAAATCAAACCTCCTTATCCTAAATTCACTCTGCTGTCTCTTCTTTTAGAACATTGGTACGTGAGGCACTAAATTTAGATTTCTGCACTGTTTCAGTGCAACTGGAGCATTGTAAAAGGACAAGAAGCAGAACGCTATGATTTTTCCCTCCATATGTGTGCATGCATGCACATACATGCAATTCTTAGGTGAGGAAGGGTGGATACTGTATTCTGATGTATACATACACTTCAGTAGGGAAAAATGAAATATTCCTTGATACGCATCACAATATGCTGCCACTTTGCAACTCGTTTTTGTTGGGCTTTGTAATTTTAAGAAAATACAAAATGTTGGGATCGTGAACTCTAGCTTGATTATCCTTTTCAGAGATTTATTGTGAGCAGCTTTTTGGTTGAAAGGTGTACCGTATTTTCATCCTGCAGAGAGCAAAGTTATGAAGTAAAAAGACCTATTAAAATTAATGTTGCAAGATGACAGTTTAAATTGCTGTATTATCCCTTTAGTTTTCATTTGGAAAATTTCGTAAAATGGATACTTCTGTATCACTGTCCATTTTAAGTGCAGATTTCTTTGAACACCCTTTCTGATATGAATTTGAAGTTTTTTAACAGCATACTTCATTCTGTGATGTTGAACATCATGTTGCAGTCAGTAAGCATTAGATCTAGTATTTGTAGTTTGCAAGTGTGTTGGTCTTAAATGCATTTCCAACATACTCCTGCTAGCTTTAACATAATTAAAGTCATCAAAATAGTGAGGAAAAAAAAGACGTTTTTTGAAAAAGTATTTATTTGCACTACTTATGAATACTGGAGTTTACTGGGACAGGGTTTTTTCTCACCATGTGAGGTTTACTTGTGTGTGAGTAGGTACATACATTTGTCACGTGTTGACAATCAGTTGCCTCAACTGTGTGTATACTGTATGTAAATAGGAACGTATTTTTCAAGATTAAGGGGAAACCTGCATCTTAGTGGTGGTAAAGCTACTCTGCAGTAAGGTGACCCCAACTCTAACTGCTTTTTGTCTTCAGATACTATGTGGTTTGTTTTACTTCTTTAATGACGTTTATTAGTGTTCTTGGAAAATTTTAGCTCCAGGGAAATTTTCCTCAATATTTAATGTATAACATATTCAGAGAATTCTATTTTGAAAAATTAATTTTGGAATAGATAATTCTATGCTATGGCTGTATTTTAACCTAAGAATTTGAACTTGTCCTATTTTATCATGAACCAATGGCTATCTCCTTTAAGTGTTCAGCATTTTAACTTTGGTCACAAATCAGACATTTTTGTTTCTCTCAGCTTACAAATTTAAATTAATTTAAAGACTAAGAGAGAACCAAGAATAACTTTTTGAATAAAATCATAAAAATCAAGCTGTACAGTATAGGTACAGTGCTCATAATCCTAGAGGAGGTGTGGAAAATATAATGGAATATGTTTGAATGAAATGTATGTACTGCACACAAAATGAAAATACTTTGATGTTAGTAGATCTAATAATCTCATCCTTAAATTCTCTCATTGCCAAAGATATTGCTACCTTGGCATGTTTAATATAACATTAAAGCCATTAGCTAGGTGTCATTTGGAACAACCATTTATATAATAAGAATAGTTTTCATCAGAAGAGTAAACGTGCCCCTTTTATTTCAGTTTCTTGTTTAGGATAATTGCAAGACTAAAGTTGCAAAATATCACTCCTTTTCAAGCATGCTAAGCAAACAAGCCAGATCCTTTGTACTTGCATCACATTCTTGATTTACTTAATTTTTCAGTATTTTATATTTTTTTCAGTGTTTTAAATGCTATTTGTTTCTAGCATATGGGCCTTAATCTCTGTTCGTTGTTTTTAGTTTTTTTCCTCACTGGCACTTGGATAAACTTGCTGTTGAAAGCTTTTCTGTAGGTGATTCAGGGTAGTCACGACATGGGTGTTGTGTTAGCGAATACATTTATCAGTCTGTCAAAATTTGTATGTCATGACCAGCTGAAGAGACAAAATACTTGCCTGCCTCTTCCACAGTGGTGGAAGATGATGGTGAGCTGTGAGCAACTTGGTTTGTTCCTGAGAACAGTAAGTGGATTTTGCAGGACTGATACTTACGAGGTTTTCCGCATAGTTGTTGTGAAATTTTATTTAAAGTAAATCTTGGAACGAGATTTTAAAACAACAGCCAACCATTTTAGATAAACTTGCCGTGTAAGTTTGTCAAGTGTCAAGGCCTGTGACATTAAAAGTTCAGGAGTAAGCTGTGCAAGTCTTAATGGTACCTTACAGCTTCAGGTAAAGGATTTAGTAAAAATCTGTCCCATGTTAATAATCTGTTTTGAGATTTCATGAAAAAAAATACAATTTTTGCTTCCATCCTTTTACTTATTTTTCTCTAGGCTATACCTCTCCCTGATTTTTCTTTTTAACTCTGTTCGTCAGATTTTACCAAAGGTAGTATCTGAGGGACCAACTGAATTTAAAATGGGTCCACAAATTATCCTATCATAAAGGATTACTAAGGTATTCCTGTGAGGAGCTGTTGGTGGGAACAGATGTACATTAAAACTTTGTATCTGTAGAGTAAAACGTTGCCCTACATTTTAGCTTGTGCATGATGAGCAGAGTGATGAGATCAAGTTTTATTGACCAGCTGCTTGGTTGTGAGCTCCCAGTGTTTTAGAGTCTGTAAGATTTAAGCAATTTTAGAGAAGACTATCTTTGCATTCTGATACAGCTTTTAAATGAGTGATTAATAATATTTTCAGGAGTCAAAATATAAATTGCTTCAAAATGTGGCTTAGAATTCTCGCAGGTTTTGATTTTAGAGGGTAAAATGGTCAGGGGAGATTTCTGTTTAGAAATATCTGCTGGTTAAGTGTCTCTATGGTGCTTTGTCATGGAAACTTCCTTACAAATCAGTAGTGAATCCTATGTGTTTGAGTCCTCATCCTCCCCAGAACTGATCACAAAACAGAAAAAGTATAGCAACCTTTTACCTTTAGTTCTAAAACAAGTATTTGGGAGTAACAAATACTGGCTATTGACACTGTTCTTTCTGTTCAGACAGTTACTGTTGTTGTGCTAGAATTTCATGTTATTAGTTTATGAAAAATGCAAGTAGTAAAAACTTTGTGGCTTCAAGTATACAGTAGATGTGAGTTAACAATCACTCAGGATAAATCAACATGTCCAAGTATTAATAGATTCCTAGTACTGGGTTGTGTGGTGTGTGTGTGTGTGTGTGTGTCAGTGTTCAATGATTACTTTGAAACAAGACTTCTGTTTTCTTGCACATAGTGCATACTTTAGGGGTGGATATTACTAGCTGGTTATTTATGGACAAATACCATATGATTAAATAAAACTGAGTCATTTAACACTTTTTTTCGTATTGAAGATTCCAGGAAAAAGCTAATAAAGATTTTTAATAATCAGCTACTCTTAATACATTTTAGATTTACTATGGTAGCTTTTATTTGCTATTAAAAGACCCCAACAACTAAATTGATATATACCCCATGCTGCATTTTTTAAATTTGTAATTCCTGTACTTGACAATGAGTTTTTTGATCTGTTTTCGTCCTTGTAAGAATACAGGATTTGCTCTCTGTTTTGCTAGCAAAAAAGAAACATTCTGCAAGGGTTAAAAGATTATTTTCTTACTTTTTTCATCATACCAGGTTTGTTTCTCTGAACTAAGGTTTCTGAGGATTTTTACTACTTTAGCATTATGTAATCTCATAGAAGGAGCATAAGCAGCACGTCGCCCACTTCTTGTGGACACACAGGTTAGGCAAAAAGGACATGGATTGGTGGTGTGAGCCCCTCTTCACCGGCATAGCCCTGCCTGCTGGTATGAACCCCAGATGTTCAAGATTCGGTACTGGTGAAGGACTAAATCAAACAGGTTTTTAATAACCGTGACCTCTGCTGTATGATGTCCTTTAACCTGGGGACCAGGGAAAGTCTTCATTCTTAGTCCTGAAGAAGGCACATATTGAAGATCATGTTATTGGTGCATGTAAGCCATTATCTTAACTGTCTTACTGAGCTGGTTCATGCTGTTGACTTGTTGAAATGTGAAATGTAGTTATTATTGACTTTGTAAATACCTGCCAGAGAAGAAATATAATTATTTTAAATCATTGTAAATAGAGATGTATAAAACTCGACACAATCTGCAATGCAGAAGAAAATTATATATATATATAAATATATAAAGATGTTAAATAAATATCGTGCTGTTTCTGAACAGAAATGAACACTTTGTGAATTGCTGATTTCTAAAAGTGTGATTCACGCTAGTGAGGGTGGGACGGGCCATGAGGGGAGTTCTCCCGGGGAGCCGGAGCTGTGAGGGGGGATCTGGTGGGGGCCGGGCTGTTCCCTACGGGGCTTGCGGCGGCTCCGCGTCGCCACAGCAACCTCGGGCACGAGCCCGGGGGCGCGCGCGTGCCTGGCGG